>PVIW01000088.1:677500-841706 GCA_004026585.1 Noctilio leporinus | reverse complement strand
ATAGCAGAAAGAAAGAAGGAACTTGTACCCTTTGCAACAACATGGATGGAACTGGAGAGTATTATGCTTAGTGAAATAAGCCAGTCAGTGAAGGACAAATATCATATGATCTCACCCATTATGGGACAATAATGAGCAAAACTAACAACAAGCAAAACAGAACCAAGTATATGAATACAGTGAATAGGCCTTCAGTGGTCAGGGGGAAAGGGGTTGGAGGGAGGGGGGAGGCAGAGGCAAGAAAGGGGAGCAGCTTAGACAAGAACCTAGTATAAAGGAACCATGGACATGGACAACAGGTGGGATTGACTTTGGGGGGAATGGGTGGGTGGGGAGGGGGACAGAGGGAAGCAAAAAGGGGATGGATGTAATACAACAACAATAAAATTTAAAAAAAAAATAAAGTGTAATCTGTATCCTTGGAAACATAGACCTCATGTAGTAGCAAAGAAACTTCCACATACTTTTAAAAACCCATCTTCTAATTCAACTGAGTGCATATTTATCCATCCCTCTCTCTGACGGTGGCACTACTGATACTAAGGTGACAGAGACTTAGTAAGTATGGTCCCAGCCATAAAGTCAATCCTGATTGACTTTGTTCATTTACAAACCTTTATCTATCAATCATTTGTCTCAATGTGAGTGAAAATTTTTATCCTGAACTACTTTCTCCTCCACAATGAACAACCCCAGGGCCTCTCCTGACCTAACTGGGCAGGAGAACTGGTTCCTCACTTCAGTGTCACCAGGGCTGCCGCAGGGGACAAGGCGCACCCAGGTGGACCAAGGTAGGCTGTACCCAGTGGAACTCCATAAGCAACCTTGCAGGGGCCTGTGAAGAATTATAGGGCACTAACCACACAAAATAATCCTCGTCTTGCTTTGATATGTATATTATCAAGATTTACCAGCAGGATGAATTGGCTGTTCTAGAAGAAAAATCTTTGGCACAGGGAACAGTGTAGAAATGGGATACATCTAACAGATCAATAGTTTTGAAGGGAGATCTTTTTCATGCTTATCTCTGAAAATTTTGAGTTTCTACCAGAGAAATGGACAGAAAGACATAATGTATGCAATGGGTAGAAAATGAGATTTCCAGTTCTAGGCATCATTCCTTTACAAGAAGTTCCAATGATTAATCTTAAAAAAAAAAAAAAAAAAACATAAAGAACATACATCAATTCATAAAACACTAAATGTGGCTGGACATTTTGAAAGCATACTATTTAGACACTCAGCTAGATAACTTTATTCCTGCTGTGATCAGAGATGATAACATATGCAGTGTGATATTGCTATGCTTCGCTGATTACCTTTTCTTACATTCAATCTTATTTTGCCAGAAAAACAGATGCATACAGTGCTTTGCTGAAGTATGTATCACTAACACAACATCAAGAGTTCATATTGGAAAGTTTATAATGGATAATAATTTAATAGTACTTTTTAAAATGTGATAAAGTTGCTGTCCCACTCTAGAATGCACAGAAAGTTGTGCGCGTTAGTAGTCATTTACAGAGGAGCATGAAAAAATAAAGTGCCCTTTTCCCCCAAGAGAAACAGAAATGCGATTTCCTAAGCAAAATCTATTCATGTCGGAATGTTATTAGCTCCCAGTAATGGAAAGGCTATTAAATATATATTGTTTTGTCCTGGAGGGCAGTGTTCACATCATCTTCAGCCAAGACAAGACCCGCGTGGCATTATGAAAAGTCCCCTTCACACACCAGGAGCCCCAGTGCACCGTGCAATGGGTTGGCTCAGCCAAAATAAACTCCCCAAGGCAACAGGGCAAACGTGTGAGGATGTTTGCCAACAGCTCCGTAAAGCCACTTGTTTGAAAAGGCAGTGACACCTAGCGGCAGGTTCCGCTCACCGCCGCAGGGCACTCAGACAGCCGAGGCCTGACACCCATGTAAGACATTCCCAAAACAGGACAATAAATCTGAGGTGTCTGATCAACGTGGAGAGGATGGGAAGAATGTTTACGGCAACTGGAAGGAGAGGCTTTTTCATTTAGGAGTCAAGGCTGACAAAATTTGGGTAAGGTAGAGACTTGGGAAAGGGCGGATCTTGTCCCCTTGCCTCATGTCCCTGGTGCTGGCGCTTCACCTGAATCTCAACACAAGATTTCTAGGACTCACGCCATCGTGTCAATGTGCGTAGACTTTCTGTTGAATTTGGCTACAGAGAACAGTGACGACATTGAGCAGCAAGGGGCTTGGGGTCAAGTGAAGCTGTCGTCATTCTACGTATGTAGCCATTCCTCTATGTGGACAAGCTGGTAAGGGCCAGCGAAGAGGGAGGTTCAGAAGGTGAGAGAGGCTGGGAGAGAAGGCTGATTCCTAATTAGTTCAGCAACGGAGCTTTTTAAGGTAACAGAATCCTCATTTCACCTACAGGTTTTCCTTTAGTGTCTTGCTTGTCTTCAGAGAACAAACGCCGCTCGCTGGTGCTAGCAGCCCAGGCTAAGTATTTCGGAAAAGCAATAGTTGGCCCTTTTGAAGCAATCATTTTTTAATAAGCTCTTCAGACGTACAACCCACTATTTTTGCCACATCCAGCAATCTCGGTCCCCAAGTCAAGGTGTTTTTAGTAGCAGACACCTGTAATTTCAGAGCAAAGCAGGGCACCCACCACGGCCTTCCCTACCGTGTTTCCGGCCAGGCCTTTTATTTTTTATTTACAGCTCTCTCTCCCTCTCCCTCAAGATTTAGAAATAGAGCATGCTCTCACTCATTCTCCCTTCTCTTCAGGATTGAGCCCACCTATTACTGATAAACCAGGGTGATCTATGACATGCAGTTCCCTGTCACCTCTTCGAGCTCGCCCTGAAAGCTTCCTAAATCCTAACCTGAAGCTTAGCCCGCCCTCTGTTTCCAATCATTTCACAGAACATCTCGGAAAGACAAAGATTCTCTTCATATCACAGAGGCTTCCCTGTACGATATGCTGATGCTGCCCCTCCCTTGGAATGGGCTTGAACTCTTTTGGTTTGGGGTTTTTTCTTTTATTGTACATATCATAAATTTATATTCAATCTTCCAGGCATTTTTCACCCACAGGGGGTGACAGATACTTCAGAGTATATTTCCCAAATGCCCTCAGGGGGTTAGTTCTCCTATCAGTAATAGTTTACACGTAGCCAGCTACTCACGGCAGGTGGAGAGACTGCCTATCAAAATTAACTGTATTCTGGAGAGGACATAGGACAAGCAAGCTGCCAGGTGTTTCCTTCTGCTCTCTGAATTTCTTCTCTAATCACTCCCATTATCCAAATGCGGATCATGCGTTCATGTTGCTAAGGTGGGTAAGACCGCAGAGGACCAAATTTAGGGAAGAAGATACAAGTGAAGTTAGAGTAGCTTTTTAAGGAAAATCTAGAGTCAGCTCTGACACGGTCAAGTTCAGGGCGAAAGATATACTCCCTGTTCTGAGAGTGAACCCCTGTTTTGTTTTGGGAGGGATCCCTGATGTTTGCCAGGTAAGGAAAATGTCTCAATACGTTATATCCTCTTTTCTCCATCCTAGTGCTCAGTGGTCCCAATGTCAGGACCTATCGTCATATTTGACACAGATTAGTGCTGAGGTGTAAACAAATGGTGATGAGGTTTCAGGTGACAGCTTCTCATCCGTGAGATGAGAATCAAGTGGTTTCATTTAATCAAGTGAGTAGTTGTTTCTTAGTTCATTTTCCCCTTTATTCAGTTTTCAAGCTAATGGAAATGACTCTGAACGGGGCTGGAGACAGACCAAACATGTGAAACGTAACTCTGACTATGACAACACAAGGGAGGGAAGTCTTGTGTGTCCAGCAAAAGGGAAGAAGTGGAATTGCCATAAAAAGTTACCATTATAAAAAATACTTTAGAGAAAATGGTCTTCCTTGTGTCTGAAAAGAGAAAATCAGCAAAACTGGTTTTCCAAAACCAACATAGGTACCACTTCTGCTTTCCTTTGATAAGCTATTAATGAAGGAAAAATGCTTAACGATACTATCTTAGAACCAATCACCCACAGAACTTCCGTGGCATACACATCTTCTAGTTCTGTGGTCTATATATGGATCTAGGCTTCCAGATATATGGAAGCGCTTCCTAAATGAATCACTGTATTTTGTAACAAGGGTCTCCGCTCTCTCTGGAAATCACAGTCCCCACATCTAATTCCATGGGGGACTGGCTGCTGAACTGACAACATCTTACTGCATAGCACATATCATAGAGAGACCGCAAGGTGTGGTATAAGAAATTTAGGCTTGTGATCCATAATGGGATTTCTAGGCAGTGGTTTCCAGGAGCTACGATCTATTTGGGGATCAGGTTCCTCGTCTGTGACAAAAGAGGTTTTTTTGTGTCTTCTTCCAACTCTTAAAAACTTGCTTTTCTTGTTACAAAAGAATCTGGGGTGATCATAATGATCACAAGCTAAGATTACTATTTTAATGAGAGTGCTTCATTTAAAGGAAAAGCCAAGAGCTAGAATTACATTATTAACTCATTACATTGTCTCCTAAATTATCTTTAATTACCCTCATTGTCATGCGGATTAATATAAGGGGTAGATCCTATCATTTATATATAGGCCTGTTAACACATTGAGAAGGACTTGGCTCTTTCTGAAGGTCTTACTTCTATATGAATCACCTTTGTTAGCAGCTGTTCCCATACGATGTCTTTGTTGGAGCACATAGGTGTGCGAGTATTAAGACCCACCAAATGCGCAGAGAAATAAATATTCTCTCAGCCTATTCCAATCATACAGGATTTCTTCCCGTGGCGAGCATTTTCTGAAGAGTCATTAAAATACCATTTTCCCTGCATAACTAATAGCAGCATGGGGTTAAATCAAGTGAATAAATGACTAAATGGAGATCGTTTTCTCAGAGAAATTGTTTTCTCCTATTTCTCTAAAGCTGTGCATCGTGTGACCCATCATTTTTAGAAATTATGGAGTAAACACCACATGTGCACATTTGCATACCACACGAAAGAGAGACAGACATGTCTGAACAAGGAAGTCAACGCAGCAACATGGAACAGAGTTCTGGGATGTAAAGCAGAGGATCCGTTTCAAGCAGTCATGGTGTCCATGTTTCACAGGGCACAGACCTCACCCTGACTTTGCCATTCGTTCATTCATTCATTCATTCATTCGTTCTGTTCATTCTTTCAAGGACATGTTCAACTCCTGAGTCCCAGGCTAAATGTTGAGAAAATTAAAAAGATAGTACCCCTATGAGCAAAGCCTTCTCAGGTGATGACAAAGCGGGCATGTATTTATTATAGAATGTTGAGTTTCGGACAAAGGTGTGCTCTTGGCAACGAGGTACTGCGGAAGGAGCACCTGTGTTTAGCATTTTCCAGTGGTCTGTCCAGACTCCCTTTCCACCCTATTTTCTGACGCTGCCCAGAGGCTGACCTGGCACTTTGTCAGGCTCACCTTCCAGCTGCAGATGGGTTCCAACAGTGGGAAACACTAAAAATGGGACAGAGGATGCAAGGGCACTGAAGATAGGCCATTGACCCCCCAATTCCTCCTTGAGAGGTGGCTGCAGGCTCAACAACAGACTACCTCTCCTGTTAGGTGCTCCTCTTCAAGTCAACCCGTAGATACTACCCTTCCTGTCCCAGCAGGCCTGGGGGCAGTGATCACACCCAGCCGTCCCGGTCCTGGGGTATCACTGTCCTTTTGGGGTTTCCTTCAATCAGCTACACTTTTGTGATAATCCCTGCACTGACCCTCCTCAGATGACTCACTCTGAGGACATGGACCCCTCCTGACTTGAGGCTTCACCCGACCAAAACTGGGGTGGGAAGGATCATTTTAGGATGACACCATCCATCGCCTGGTCATAAAGGGGAAGTGACCATTGGTAGAAGAAGAAAGGCGTGGAAGAATGGACTTGGAAAGTGGAAAGAATGGTGTTTGCCAACATGCTGGGGACAGAACACGTGGTTTGTCCATCGTAGCTGCTGTCGCTGCAAAGTGGCAACTCCAACAGTGGCAGATGGGGCTGCCCCAGGTTGGAGCCACCCCGGGTGGGACCGGGCATGCTACTGGCAGGAACTTGAATTTCACCGTGAATGCTACTCCTTTTTCTGGACGCATCCTATTCAGTGCAGCTTCCAAAGGTCAGAACAGCAGTATCTTAAAAATTAGAGAGACATGAAATCAGAGATGAAGAGAGAACAGCTGAGAAGTGGTGCGGACCCAGACTATGGCCACACCACAGGGGATGCAGAGATGGAAAGGGGGAATCACAGATTTAATAGCAATTTGTGACCAATTAAACAGGGAGAAAGGTAATGCCACACACTGGCATAGCTGGCTGAAAAAAACAATGATTGTTGGGAATTTATTAAAACTTCTTACAGTTTTACCTATTTTACTTCAATAATTGAAGGATGAGAGTAAGAATAGGGGCAGCACAATCTTGCCCTAACTCTCAATAATCTTCCACCTTCCCCAGTGAGCATCCTCTGCCCCTTCTTTTGTAGTTTGTTTCTTCTGATTAACTTCTGTTGGCAGGTGCCACCCCTGAATGCCACACAGTCTTCATGGGCCATTTCAAATTCTATTTCCTTATTGAAACTTGGCCCTATTTATCTCATCCTAGGCGTGATCAATGGCACTTTGCTATCACTCTCAACAGGTCTCCTCATTTCCTTTGCTGGATATTTGTCTTTGCCATTGCCTATCTTAACATGTTTTCTGTAGCAGCATACTCCCAAATGAATCAAAGACCCCTTAAAGGAGAAAACATCCTTATTTTTAGATCTCATTGCTCCCCAAACAGTGCCTTGTACGTGATGGATGTTTGGGAAATGGGGTGCACTGCCTGTGTTAACAAGGACTGGATATTACCCATTATAGCTGTTACATTCTCTACCAAACCTCTGAGAGGAACTGTAAGAGAGTCAACACCTTTTACTGCATTATCACTTTTCTTTTTCTTATATGCCCTGTGCCTTTATTTTTGTCAAAATTGCTGTTTCTAAGGAAAGATCTTACACACTTTCTGATTTATCTTCCATACAAACTCGTCAGACCACAATTCCGTTCTCTCAGGACCAGTGTCTCTATTGGCAAAGTGAGAACCAGCCAACATGAGCTTTTCATTTCCTCCTCCTGATAAAAGATGAAATCCCTAAGTTCCATCGAGAAGAAATACACTAACCTATAAACATAACTCGATCGTAGGCACCATAGCATAGAGTTCAAGACAAGTAAGCTCTGTGATTTTCCTCAACTCTGACTACACATGCCCTGTTCCTAATAATTTCTGAGATCTTGTTCCTAAACCTGTTAAAATTGCAAGGTATTTAAGGTGGAATTTTCCCATTTTATAAACTCAAAACATTACCACTTCCCTTCATGTGACTGGGTCAATTTTTAGGAATGGAGTGCACTTCTCATTTACTAGAAAGAACATTTTATTCAAATTTGTACCATTGCAAATATTTGGCATGAGTGGACCATCCAGTAGCATCAACTTTAAATCTTATAATTTTTACTATCTAAAATATTTATAATTTCATAAATAATGCTTGCTTTAAGATGGATTTTTGTATGTGATTTTTTTAAATTTTTCACTGTAATTGTACATGGGTTATTACAAATGACATCTGTAAATTATCATTTTAATAAAATATTAATTTTTGCTCTAATAATGATCTCCCTCTGGTAGAAAATGCCAGAAGACGTATGTTGACATTATTTTTTAAAGCAATTTAGCACATTAAAAGAATCACAAAAGTTTGCCATTGCTTTTTGAATTCTAAAATAGCAGCACAATTTTGAAGATTAGCATCCATTTGACTTTCACCTAAATAAATGAGGAATGATAGGGATGGCTGAAAGTAGCTCTAGAGTTAATAAACTGGATTTAGTGCCATTTCTCATCAATTAGTTTTTCATTTCTGAAGCTAAACTTATTAATTTTTAAAAATCTCTTAGGGAATGAATTCAACACTTAAGGATCCATGTGGCTACCATACAGATAAGGAATGGGGACAGCAGGGTGTGCTTGAAAGTAGTTTTGAGGTTTATCTTTATTACATACCTGCTTAAGTTATTATTCTGTTTCTCACCTGTAGACTGAAGACCTGAATATATGTGCCAATTACAAGGCTACAAAGATTCAATTAGCTACTAAATGTAAAAACTGAAGTGTTTTGAAGTGGAATGACCCTATGTAAATATAACTTACTACATTATCCCAGGTCTTTCCTAAGCTTGATAGTTTAATGGGATATCATGGAAGGAAAATGGGATTTGGTGTTCAATACCACTTTCTGTTTTGAAAACTTGAATTATTTATTTCATATCTGACTCCCCAAAATCTCAGTGCCTGTCTTCTAAGGATACAAAGATGCTACAAGCAAAGATCATGTCAGCCATTGTTTTTAACAACAAAAGAGCTTTAAAATTTGCAAAATCGTAATATTTGTGAATCTGTCAGAGAACTCAAGTCACCAAGCAATGAAATGAACTAAATTCCAAAGAATAATGAGCGTCTTTGAAGAGAAAAGAATCCACACCCCGTTTCTCCTCTGGCCCAGCGTGGAGGGAGGTGGGATGGCTGTAGGAGCAAGAAGGGAGAGATGAGACAACCACTAGCAAATGTAAAAGCTGGCACGACAGTTTGGCATATGCAGGATAAATTCACAGCCTAGAGCAGCACACCAGTAACTGAGCCAGAACAAGAAATGAGGGAACAGCCCCTGGAGACAGGGCAGAATTCTGCTGACTTTCCCTCCTGTAAGGAAAAAGCATGAAGCTTTGATTAGGGAAAGGAAAAATCAGTTACAGAGAACTATCTGGAAAACCATGATGTGGAAACTAACCAACACAATTTTGAGAACTTCTATGGATCAAAGGAAAATATCACGAAATTAGAAAATACATTAATGACTGAAAATGGAAAACTGTCAAAATCTGTGGCAGTGATTAGAGAGAAATGTGTATCATCAATTCCTTACATGAAAGGAAAAGATCTCAAATCAATAATAGAAGTTTGTACTTCATCACAATAGAAAAATAAGACCAATTTAAAACCAAAGCAAACAGAAGGTGAAGAGCAATAAAGATTGGCAAACAATGAAACTGAAAATAGGAAAACAGTAGAGAAAAATCAATAAATGCAAAGCTGGTTGTTTTTAAAAAATAAATAAAATGGATAACTCTAGGTATCCTGAAATCAGGAACACTTTCTTTGGGTCTCCCTGAAAGAAGGATGAGTACGCACTTTCAGGACAGAGTTGGCCATGTTTACTAGTGGACAGGGTCATTGTGTTTAAATGAATGAAAAAGTAAGTGGCCCGTGAATGTGGCCATTGCTTCACTGTGGTACCGTCACTTTTCCATGTCCCTGCAGGATCGTGGCAAGCCCTCAAGCCTGGCACAGGTCACGTTAGAAGAACTCTCCATTGGTATCTCATGCACAAATCCAGCCAATGATAAAGTTTGTCTTTGCTTCCCTGGTCATGTTCCTTGTGTAGACATCTTTCTTAGGGCCACAGAAAGGGTCATCTGTAATCTGAGGTGGCGTGTAATCATTGCTGAGTACCTTTGGCATAATAATGCCACATAACCACCTTGATAAAATTAAAATATTAATATTTCTAACATACAATAAAATTTTAAAAGGTTTTTGCTGCTACTGTGACATATATATAGATAGATAGATATAGATATAGATATATATAGATATATTTTCTAACTAGATCTAGGCCTATAACTATCTACAGAATGATTCAAAGTTACAGAAGAACTTTTAATTGGAAACCTACTGAATGCCAAGAGATGTCTACTAACAGAAACACTGTATTGAGACCCTATAGGAGGTGCTTAGTGTACCTCCTTGAATTTAAATCACACAATAGCCCTAGACCATCAAGTTTATCCCTCCCATTCTGCAGAGGGATAAAGAAGTAGGGTTAAAATTACTCTATCAGTAAACTCTATCTGCAGCTTAGGGCCTCATTTGTTTGCTCTCTGACATTGCTTGGGTAAGCCATTTGAAGTTCCTAAATAGCATTAGCGATTTAATAACTTACCATTGGTAATGCTTTATACGTTAAAAACTTCACATTTCCCAAGAATAATGGCTCTTGAAATGGCACAGCCTTGCCAAGAGCAGCTCCTTACTCTTCCTCAACACACCAACATCATGTACCTAGTAAATAATCTCTAAGGGATAGCAACCACCAACCCTTTCGACAACAGTAGGTTTGCTTCTCTCCCTTTCTTTCCATTGGCTTTTGTACTTAAATTGTATCCCTCCCAAAAGATGGCATATATATGCCTTATTCCTTTTAGTGTTCCTTCCATATATTAGTGATTGTATCAATATTACTTAATGGGATCAATCTTCTACTGCCCTGTTTAAACAAGTGGCCAAGCCAAAAGGAGTGAATCCAGAAGGTCTACTTTGCTTCACACACTGACTCAGCTAACATATTATTGACTCTGAGGAGGAAGGTAAATTTTAGCCAAGATTTCATTACTTCTTAGCAAGATGCTTCATTAAGACTTTATTTGTACTTTCAAAGTTCTTCCCAGAGAATAATGGCGAGGCTCAGATCTACTGGACTAGATGACAGAAATTCCATTTGGCATCATTTATTAAATCCAAACATTATTACACAGACTCATTCATTTTGTCATTTCAGCTGTGAGAGATGCGATCTTACAAAATGACTTAGAGGAAAAGCTGAAATATAATTATGGCTTTGCTGTGGAGAGACCCATCAGTTGGAACCTAAACTAACCGTTCTCACCAGTCAGATCACTCATTACGTCAGAAAACATCAATGAGGTGGTAACCGCCCTCCCCCTACCGTGAATTTGGAGGGACAAGAAAATCAGCTCTGTAGTGACTTGAAAGCCACTAGGGACGTAAATAGTGTATAATGTGAAAATCATGTTTCGTGTTGCACAAGTAGTGTGTGCAATGTTTTATAATATCAGAGGCATCTGGGCCAAGCCAGCTCTCAGGACTGATGGGGGCCACTCGAGCTGGATGCAGGCTTTTTTAGCATAGCATTCTACAAAGCGGGGGCATGCGCATTTCCTTCTTAGGGGCTCCCCTGTCTTCCTTCCAAGGAGGTCTTACCACCACTTGAAGTAAACTCTTCTGCCCTGGAACACTGAGGTCTGTTTGCCTACTTGCTGGGGCAATACCTGCTCAGGGCAGCAATGGGCTGACCTTGACTGGGCTGTCCCCGTCAATCCCTGGGACCACTGACCCCAACCTCCTCCTGGCCCATGTACCCAGGACTCCCCGCACCCCCAACAATAGGGACTCACTCTCTACCAGTTTTTTAATTTAATGTTATTGTTGTTGTATTACATCCATCCCCTTTTTTCTCCCCTCTGTCCTCTTTCCCACCCATCCATTCCCCGCCAAAGTCAATCCCACCTGTTGTCCATGTCCATGGTTCCTTCATACTAGGTTCTTATCTAAATTGCTCCCCTTCATTGCCTCTGCCTCCCCCCTCCCCCCAACCCCCTTCCCCTTGTCCGCTGAAGGCCTATTCATTGTATTCATGCATCTGGTTCTGTTTTGATGATTCTCTCTCCCTTCCTCAGCCATGGGCGGCAGCTGCTAATCTCAGATCTCCATCAATCTACAGGTACCAGCTCAGAAAGCCCTTGTCAGCTTTCCTACAGCCACATTTCAGCTATAGTCTGTCTCTACTGTTAGAACAGCCATAGCCACCACACAGCCCAGGCCTGGCCTTCCCTGCACTGGGTCTGAAAACAGACCTGGCCCTGCATGTGGCTCAGAGTAAGTGAGACCCTCCCCACCAGGGGCTCAGCTCTCCAGAGGAAGCCAGCATTCATCCAGACAAGGGATTCTGCTCAGTGCATTTACTATCAAAATGGGTGTGCAGGCAGAGAATGAAATCTTAAAGGGCTTTCTTCTCATCAAAATTATATGTACATTAGATTTTAATCCTCTTAACTCAAGTTAGAAAGGGAAACTTGGTGGCAGTCTTCATTCCCCACCATGCCCCACACACCATCCCACAGTTCACATATTCTTTGCGGAAGCTGCTTTCTTTTGCAGCTACTCCAAAAATGAGCATTTGCCTTCTTAAATTTTATTTTATGAAATTGGATTACCCTTCCCGTGGAAACATATTATTAAATCTTTGCTGCTGCTCAAGAGAGGTTAATTGTTTTAAACAACAATACATTTTTTTTTCTGTGACAACGTAAAAACAAAGGTTCCTTTGACACATAAATGTTGGTAGAAATTACATGAAGAAATCAATCAATAGCAGCAGGACGGTGGTTCGACTCTTGCTGCACTCAAGTAATCATGTTTTTCTGCCAGAATTGATTAATTTTAGCTAAGAGCACTAAGAACCCATTTACCCGACTAAACCTGTGGACTACTTTAGAATTATAATTTGAATGCGCGAGTAAATCTACTTTCATGATCCATAATTCATATTTTTCTGCCAGAAGTTGTGACCTTTTATTTAATGAGCATTATTGACAAATAGTCTAATTAGTTTTTAAAATATAAAATATTGTTTTAAGATCAAAAACCTAACCCAAAGGTCGCTGGTTTGATTCCCAGCCAGGGCACAATAACCAGGTCTCCTGCCAGGTCTCCAGCCAGGTCCATAGCTGGAGGCAAGTGAAAGGACATTGATGTCTTTCTCTCTCGCTGCCTCTCTCTTCCCCTCTCTCCAAAAATAATTAATTAAAAAAAAAAAAAAAAAAAGATCAAAAGCCTAAAGTTTCTCTCTCTGAAGTAATCAGAAGAACTTGAAACTAGATACATACCTGAAAAAGAACAAGCAACCCTGGAGTTTCAGTTATCATGTCCTACCACCTATTTATATTCTTCAATGTCAAGTTCATCTAAATAAATGTAGAAGTCCATAAAGTGATAAAAGTTTGAATGCATAAATGGCTAAAGCAGCTACTAAGGAAAAAAATCTTTATGTTTTTAGTCAATTAAGATCCAAAAATATCATTTGAAAAGAAAGCCATGCCCATCTTTTTTTTTTTTGACATGAGAATAATACTTATTATACCTTTTTAAAGTATTATTTAATGTCTGTGACTAAAACAGATTTAGTAGGAAAGCATTGGTATTCAATCCTTACTGAATATCTCATATTGCAAAGAGAATCTTTAAATCTGAAGATGAAAACATGGTATTGTTGCTTATGGGATGTTCACACTGCAACTGGCTGAATAGCATGGAAACAGAGGTACGCTTTTTTGCCCAAGGGAGTCATGGTCTAAGAAATACACACAAAGCCATTTGCATATAACAAGAAAGCCAGTGCTTCCGTTAAATGTCAGTTCAGAAGTACAGGCTTTCAAGCATCTCAATTATTTTTCCCTTTCTTCCTCCTATAGCTGTATGTTTTTTTTCTCCCTTCTTCCTTCAGTTTCTTTGCACAAGGGATTTTCATAAAAGGGATATTTTTTTTACCTTGCATTTTGAGGACAAAAGAGTAAAGAAAGAGATGGTTTCAGCACAAAGGGCTACCAAAGCAGCTAGAGAACAGTAGGGAGTAGAGAAAAATCTATCCAGGACACAAGAGACTTAGGAAGGAACAAGGCTGACAGAGAGAACCGATTTGAAAGCCAGTTTCTACAGCTTTGTCTGTGTTCTCCAACACTGGAAGCTAAATGCTCAGCCTTATTTGGTTTTCTTTAAAGCTGTTGGGATTGCAGAAGAGGCAGCTATTGGCAGGCTGGCTTCACCCCTGTCTGCCCCTGTTCTACTTAGGGTCACATTAGTCCTGTGGATGTTGACTGAAACAAGTAGAAAAAACAAAACCAAAAAACATCCGCAGGGCCAACTTGCCGTCCCATTGGCTCTGAAATATTATTTCAGAGAACGTGAAGGTTAAATGGTGGCAATTATTTGCCTATATTAGAATAATATGAAAGCATGTCCTAAATTCACTCTGCTTTGCTTTTGTTTTTATTAATTTCATTATGAGATAACTTACAATGAGTTTACTGAAGCCAACGCTCATCACGTTTTAATGATACGGGCAGTACAATGGAATAGTTAGGAATGACTGGGTTTTTCAGGCGTCATCCTAATAACTTCCCACAACAGGCCTTCGGGCAGGAACTCTTATTATCCCTCTTTACAAGAGAGGAAGCTGGAGCTAGCAGAGGTTAAATAACATGTCTGAGGTCACACGATTAGGAAGGGGAAGGTCAGAATTTGGATCTGCTCAACCAGCTTCCAAGCCGACACCATGTTCCCAATATTCCTTCCACTCATGCTCACCCTGCGGGTGAGAGGGAGATGGTCAGAGAGGCTGGGGGAGGTAGGTTAGCACAGCCTTTTACAAAGTGTGGCACCGGCAGGGTTCAAGAAGAATTTTGGTGATGGATGGAGGAGCTTAAAAGGCTAATATTAATGTCTTTATGAAGATGTGTGAACAATGAATATGACCAGCTTACCAAACCCATTATCTCATGGATATGTTTTTTGTTTAAAATGAGGCTACATTTTAAAACATGAGCTGCTTAATAGGGATGCAAAGGAAAACTGTTTTAGGAAAGGAATAGTGCAGATGGAGGATTAACAAGATAACAAGGCACAAGAAAATAAAATGTGGGAAACACAGAATTAAGGTACTCCAAGGCCGAAGACATCGCCAATACAAAGTCATAGGGACACAAAAGGAAAAGTATAAACAAAGGGCAGATATGTCATTATGACCAGAACACAGAGTGAATACTGTATGATCCCTCTGACACAGAGGACCTAGTGTTGTCAAACTCAGAGACTAAAGTGCATAGGTGGTCCTCAAGGTGGAAAAAGGAAAGTTATTATTTAACCAGTGCGGAATCTGTTTTTGAGAATGGAAAGAGATCGGTGGATGGATAGTGGCATTGGTAATACATCCAGACGACATTGAAGGCCGCTGAAATGTACACTTAAACATGGGTAAGATAGTAAATGTCATGTGTAGTTTACCCCACATTTTTCTTTAATGCTAAATACAAACAAGAAAAGGACCATTGCCGTAATTCACACCAAAATATTGAGCCCTTAACTCAAACTTTACCTCAGGGAAAGGCAGGAAGTAGTACGAGGTGATGGCTACTCACAGCACAGTGAGGGCTGGGTGTCAGAAGGACACAACTAACCGCGTGGGCCACTCCAGAGGTTGTCAGCAGTGACTCATTTATGGATGCCAAAGGTAGATTTACATGACAACCATTGAATACTCACTGAGCGCTGTGTTTAACTCCCAGTGAGTAAAATTGATACTCACGTTCCAAGTGTACAGGGAGGTGACGGGTCTCTGTTATTGAAAAGGTTAAGCCCTCCCTTTATTAATTACCACCTTGTGGACCCACACAGCACCTTCCAGCCCCAGCCCATTTTCTTAGCCAATGTTTCCCAGATGTGGGGATTACTGGCTTCTGATTTTGATAGGGAAAGATGTTTTTGATTGCCATCAGCTCATGAAAGAAAGAAAATTCTAACATACAAACAATAACACTAGACATAATCTTAAAATAAAAAAGAACAATTCAGTACAAACATTTACTTTTAACTCCCCATCTAGACCTTATTTTTTAACTTTTTTTCCCCCACAAAATAGTAAAAGTATTTTCCAAGGTATTTATTTTCCTCTGGCTCAGCTTTCAGAGACACTGGACTAGGGCACAGCCACGTCCTTAGGAATCCAGGCCAGGTTTTTTCCACCTTCTTCAGGAGAACTGATGGCTTTGTGGGCTCCCACTTTGCTGTCTTTGAGCATTAATATCCATAAATAATTGATATAAAAAGTAATGTCTATAAAACAGCTAAAGGTTTCTGCCAGACCTTTAATAGTCCTTCCAGCCATTAAGTAATAAATACAATTCAAACTCATGGACAAACTCTGATTGAATAACTTGTAGGGCTAAATATTAGAGATAAAAAGTCTCTTCACTGTAGAATGGACATACCATCTATTACCCAAACTAGGACACTTTTGAGAGTGAAAAGCTAAGTTAACATGTGGGCCAGGAAAATTGACCCCCACAAACTAAGACATGGGGTCACAACTTAGGGAGCTCACAAGCTGATAAACAGCATGACCAAATTGTTAGGAAAACTCAGAAAAAAGGCCATTAATTTGAAGGGACAGGAAGGCTGAAGAATGGTAACCAGGGACAATTCCAGAGGAAGTAAGGTTTTAATTAAATCTCCATGCACTAGTATGACTTTTGCTCTTAGGAAGAAAACGAGAAGTACACTTCCAGCAAAGGAAAGTGCAAAGAGCTATTAAAATATTGCTTGCATTTCTAATATTGCCAATTATAGTGCAAAATATTAAGGGTTTATAAAACTATTTGTCATAACCCTCTCTGTTCATGGTGCTTATAACTTTTAATGTAAAAACAAAATAATAAACAAGCCTTTCTTCTTGACTATGAAATATATACACTAGATTCAGGTATGGAAAAACTACCAGAAATTTTTTTTAAAAAAGGAAAAAGAGAGCAAAAGAGAAAGAGAGAGAGAGAGGGGAGGTGAGGAGGACATGAACTGAGTGAGGCAGAGAGGAAGAAAGGCAATTTATCAGCATAATTCAAAAGGATTCTACTTCCAGTATCTTCCAATGTGACGACTTTCTGGATTCAAACTTCCTGTCAAGTACGAACGTACAGAACTCTACACAGTTGATTGTACTGCAGACACAAGGACCAGTGGCTGTGGTTCTGTGCAGTTCTGCACTAGCAGGAGACAAAGCTGGTCTGGTTTATAAGTCTGAGTTTTCACATCATGACGTGTGACTTCCTGGAACTCAGTGTGTGACTGTCTCCCAACCCATTCTGACGGTTGCATGTTTGAATGAAATTTATATAGGACACTTCCTCCCATGACCATCTTCTATAGCCTTCTCCCAGGTTCAGCTTCTTCCCATTGTCATGACAACCCAGAAAGTTATTAGAGGAGAGCCGGCCTGCTGCACTGCCCTTTGCTCCCTTTGTTATTTTTCATCCTCTTTTGATGTTTAGCTAAAGGTCATGGCACAGAGGTCTAGAGTCACTAAGCCACAAAGTCTGCATGTTACCCAGGGCAGTGCTCCAAAGTGCGTTCCACTGGCCACACACCTCAGCGATTTCTGAATGCTCACCAAAATGTAAGTTTCCAAGCCCAGCATTAAGCCATTAAATTGGAAGCTTAGAAAATGGGTTTTGGAAATTTGTATTTTTAACAAGTTCCATGGAAATTTTGACTCCGGACAAAAGTAGAAACGAGGGTTGAAATAACTCTCCCATTTCCGTGTGAGCTGCCCTAGCCACGTGAAGGATGAAGGCAGGATCCTCTCGAAGGGAACTAATCCAGTGCCCTCCCAGAGGAAGCCACCGGAAACATGACAGCGATGGGTACCTGATGTCCTCTACCAGGATACCTTACTCAGCCACAAATGGCTCACCTGCTAAAACTATCCCAAAAGGTCAGACAATGTTTTTAATTGGATTTATTGGGAGGACATTGATTAATAAAGTCATATAGGTTTCAGGGTTACAATTCTATAATACATCATCTGTATACTCTACTATGTATCACTCCAAGTGGGAGGGTCTGTAGGAGACATTTAGTGCAACCTTAACGTGACCTTCAATAGTAAAGCTATGGAAATCAAAGATTATGGAGCCCGTTATTATCTGTAACTTTATTTTAAAAGAGGTTTTTGCTTGCTTTTTCAAGATAAATACATAATGATCACATATAAAATATATGCCTTTTGGCCAGCATACCCAGTCTCCTCACCCATGGAGGGAATGTGAGTAAGCAGGCCTAACTTATTTTGCTATAATTTAACCCAATTGTCTAAGCTCCAATGGTGGGAAGAAACAAAAGGGCTTACGTGGGTAACTGGCTCAGTTATAAGTACGTTAGGATTTGCCCATTACCCCATGCCCTCCGAAGGCAATGGAGAGAACAATTTCAAATTTCCTGCTTCTGCTTGCTCTGAGGCGCACGAAGGTTAGTGGATTTTAAACATGGCCATATACTTAATAAGTACAGATCCTTCCAGGGACACGCCATACAGGCACAAGTACATTTTGCTTATTTCTGTTCCGTTTACAGAATCATCAAACTTGATTCAAAGCACAAAACACCCTAAATCATGAGATTTCGCATCCCCCATACAACCTGGCCCATAGACATAAACATTTGACCAAATGCTAAACAGATTTTAACTGAGACTGTCTACCAGAAATCTGCAAAATTCAATTCTCAGTAAGAGAGAGAAAGTGCTGCTTCTTTGAGGGCACGTTGCTAATAAAATTTGTTTTCATTGGCAAAATGAGGTGGTTAATCACACGTTGCTCTAATCATGGCAACACCTGCTCCTCCCTCCTTGCTCTCAAAGCCCGTTCATATTTCACCGAGAAATTAGAAGCAGCCCTAAGAGCTCTGACCGCAGCCTAAGCACATCTGTGCGCATAAATCCTGCCTCCTCTTTAATACCAAGGCTCTATCCATTCTCCTCGCAATGGCCAAGCCTCTGCTCTCTGGACAAACCTTAATCCTCTTATCTCTTCAACAGAAATTGCTAGAATGGCTCTTTCCCCTACATGACTCATGGCTTTTCCTCTCTCCTGGATTATTCTCACAGGCTTGTAAACTTACTATACTGCAATCAAAGGACAGGAAGGAAAGAGGAAGGAAGGAAGGAAGGAAGAGGAAGGGGAAGAAGGGAAGGAAAGAGGAGATGAGAAAATTTAGGGAAAACTGACCCATACAGCGCTGCTACCTCTATTGTCTCCCCAAGACCCAAGGCTGGGCTCCCGGAAAGTAATTGGTCCTACAGAACTCCCATGGAAACCGGGGAGCTAGCACTTACAATGATCAATCCTGGTCAACCAGGAACTGGAGCCGTAGCCCTGCTGACTTGACGGAATCAGGCTGGAACCAAGTAGCCCAGATGTCCGTGTGGCCCCATGTCAAAGTCAGCCTCCTGGAGCCCAGCCCTAAGCGCCACCTAGTCGCTATGCCCTGCCCTGAATGCCAAGGACTGTGGGGCTCAAGCTCCTGTTCTGTCCCTAAGAGTCTGTCACCAATAACACTGCTGGTGTGAGTGCTGCCTGGCCATTCATTCAGCACAGTTGCAACCACCATATCGTCGGTTCACAGCACAACTCAGCAATAATTACTCACAGGGCTCTTTCTATGAATATCCTATTCTCTTTTGAACCCAGTCCAGAAAGACTGTGTCCTTCATCCCTCAGAACATCCCACAAGAGGACCACAGTAACTCCCATAGGCCAACCCCATGCTCATCTTCCCAGACGTCTCGATAGCTTCAGAGTCCACACATCCCTCCTTCCCTCCCGAGACAGCTCCTCTACTTGGCTCCGCAGCCCTGTTTTCTTTGGTTCTCCCTGTACCTCACCATCTCACTCCTCCTCAGTGTTCACTGTTGATTCTCCCAATCTAACCCTTCAAACACCGTGGCTCTCAGAACTCCAGCACCTGAATGGTCTAAATGTTGTCTTCTCGTTTCTTGCCTTCAGTAGAATTTAATGTCACTTTTGCACTGATGACTCCCGCATTTACATGTCCAGCCACGACCTCTTTCTTCGGACTATCTACTAATTGCTCCAACGTCCAATCCCGACATTTCTCAAAATGAGACATCTTTGCTTATTTTACACCCAGCATCCAACCCAGCAAGAAACTCAATCACTTCCACCCTCCAAAATATGGCAAAAATCTGATCACTTTTCACATCCTCTGTGTTTCTATCACCCTGATCCAAACCACAATCTCCCATTGCCTGGCTTTGAACTTGCCAGCTACAGGGTTTCTCCATGTTGGCACATTTATAGCTACTGTTGTAGCATCCAGACTCAACGCTTTGAGGAAAAAAATAAGATCAGGCCAGAGAATACAGCAGTCCCCCCAGCCCCCAGCCCTCTGAGAGCTGAACGCTACGCTGCCCTGCTGACTTGTCTCACAAGTCACACAGCTCTGCCTGCTGTCTTTGGAACAGTCCTGCCTCAGGATTTGCCCTTGCCCTTCCTCCAGCCTGGAGCACTCACTGAGGAAATGCCAACAGGGCTTATGTAGGTCTCCAGAGCCCTCTTCCTAACTACAATACACCAGGCCAGGGGCACAAATGCTTACTACCCTCCACTCTGCTTCCTTTTTCTCTTCATGGTACTTTACTGCCACCTGATATTACATAATAATCAGCATTGCCCATATTCTTCCTCGAGAATGCCAACTCCATTAAGGCAAGGACTCTGTGTCTTGCTGCTGTAGCCCCAGGACCAGGACAACTCCAGCCTTATTGTAGGTGCTCATTATATGTTTGTTGAGTGGATAAATACATCTGTAAGTATTCAAGGATAAGCAAATTAAACCATGCATCTTTATGTTTGACTAAAAATACTGATGAAAGGCTTTGAACAGTCAAGCAAGAGATTACTCTGGGATAACAGATTAACCATTTCATTTCAGAAACTAAACCTCTACCCTTGGGTCATTATTTTTGAACAACCTTTTAGCCCTTTGGAAAGAAACCCACACAGATTATTATTTACTCTCTTTACTTTTTTATAACAGTCTCAAACTTCAAGTGAAAACATGTCAAAGCAATTGCTCCCTGTTTCTTCTGATTAAAATCAATATTCTATCTGCTCTTACCAGTAGTAAAAAATCAACACAACAGCTTCTGTTAACGCAATAGAATGTCAAGTGACATCTCAGTATTGTCACCAGCAGGGATATCAACAGAGGACTACCAACAGCCTATAATCATTGTTGCTTTTATATCTACAAAATGTCATATGAGCATATGGCATTTTACTAAACAGCACAGTAGAAACATTCCTGTCTCAAGTGGTTTAGAGCTTGTTTTAAAAAGAACTAAAGAAATGGAGAGGCAAAAGTCCAAAGGAGGGCCTGCTGGGGTTGAGAAAAGAATCTTTTTAATCCAAATGGTTAGGGCAGGGCAGTCGGTCTCATTCCTACTCACAGATGGCTGTAACCCTGACTGGCCTTTTCAAAACACTGTCCAGTTTGTCATGAAGAAGAGAGCTCAGAACATGTCCATCAGCAAATACACTATTAGAATTGTCCAAATGCCATACAAAGCCACATCCCACCAATGGTTGCTAGCAATATCTTGCAATATTTTATCACCTAAGGAAAATTGGCCTTCCCCAAGAAACCCTATCAAAACTACACTGAGGTAAGCCAAATAATAAATTTAGAACACCTGATTAAGGACATTTTTAATAAGGGTTATTAGTAATTGTTTACAGTAGTTACTAAGAAATGATTGTACAACTACATTAAAATATGCATTAAAAGGACTAAATACCTGGCTGGTAGCACAGTGGATAAGGTGCCAGCCTGAAAACCCAAAGGTCACTGGTTTGATTCCCCAGCCAGGGCACATAAGCAGGTTGCAGGCCAGGTCTCCAGCCAGGTCTGTGGCTAGAGGCAGGTGAAAGGCAACCATACATTGATGTTTCTCTCCCTCTCAGCCTCTTTCCCTTCCCCTCTCTCTGGAAATAATAAAATCTTTTAAAAAAATAAATTAAAAAAAAAAAGAATTAAATATAGTAACAAAAAATTGAAACAACCTAAATGTCCAAACTAAGACAGTAGGTGTTTAATGGACTTATTTTGACATCAACCTACAAGCACACATACATAGGAGCATAGTCACACAATTGATACATATGAATACATATAAGGAGAATGTGAAAGATTCTAAAAATGTAATGGAAAGAAGATGAGGGGCAGGGAAGCAAAAATAAAAGGCAGCTACAGAAGTGCTTATAGTCAGCGTGGTGAAAAGCCCTAGAAAGGAGAGAAGCCTCAACAGAGAGAGAGGCGGGCCCACCAGACCCCCACGCAAGGAGATGCAGTCTGAGTCACATTGGCAAAGACGCATACACACAGCAGGAAGCCTGGGCGGGTGGGCACTAGAAGCTTAACAGTGGTTAGATAGGAATGGATAGTCCAGAAGTCATTTTCACTCTACCCTTCTGTATCTCTCAAGTGTTAACATGAACACATACAGCTTTAACAAGAAGAAATAAGAAAACATAAGAAAGCTGCTTACCAAAAAATTGGAACTCAAGAATGAAATGGAGCTACTTTATACATAGAAACAAATAAAACCCTCAAATTTGGATTAATTTTTCTTTGAAATCCTAGATTTTTGATCTCTACTTACTTAATAACGTATCTTAATAGAGTTATTAGAAAAAAGTAGGAAACCTGTCTTCCACATGCCTCTTCATTTCTTCTAAGACCCAAAGTATGCCAACAAAAGTTATTTCCTCATTCAGAATATCATTTCCATAGGAAAACAGCATATACCTATTTGCATTTTGTTTTTTCTTTCAATCTCAGAACTTCAAAGTCTTCAGGCAATTTTACTGCATCTGGCTGGCTCAAAAGCAAGCACCATTATGCTTTCCAGAATCAGACACAGAAGGAAGTTTTTCAGAGAGAAACTGAGTTCTTGATCAGAACTAGATATTCTTAAAAGGAAATTCAGAAGCAGATTCAGATGTAAGGGAAAGTTTACAAAGGTAGCATACAATTTTTGCTTTCTAAGGAGATCAAAAAGATATACCACTTTAGCACATCATAAAATGAGTCATCTATGTGCCGGAGAGTGATAAGAAAAAAATAAACTATTTTTAATTCACTAAATTATGATTTTTTTAGTCCACCAACCTGCAGGGAAGTCGTTACTTTGAAGAGCAAAGAGAGAGATCATTTTTTCAATATAAAAAGCACTGGTATATAAATTTTATTTCTGATAAAAATCAGTAACTTTCAAATCCCTAGAGAAACTGGAAATCAATAGTACAGCAAAAACTAATGATTTTTGACTTAATTTCTTATTCATATAAATATAGTCATGCACATTAAAATAATAAAAATGACATATGTCAGATTTCTCTACATCAGACAAACTTAGATGCTTAGAAGATCAGAGATTAGATTTCTAATTGCTACCAAAAATTTGAGTAAGCTTCATTTAAAATCATGTTATTCAAAATACATTAATTCTACATACATGAATAGAATTAAGTCCGAATCGCCGGAGTTTTATTAGTGAATATTAGTTACATAAACCATAATAATTCTCTTAAAATATATCCATCACCACCTGCTCAAAATAACTCCTTGGTATTCCATTGGCTTTAAAACAAAATTCTGACATCAAGCACCTTCCATGATTTTCCAACCAATTGCCCACTATTGTTTAATTTCAGTCATGAGACATTCCTGGTGGTCTTTTTGTATTTTTGCCATTCACATACATGTTTTGGGATTTTTTGTTATTTCTTTAAAGATTTTACTTATTATTTTTCAGAGAGAGGGGAAAGGAGAGAGGAAGAGAGGGAGAGAAACAACAATGTATGGTTGCCTTTCACCTGCCTCCAGCTACGGACCTGGCTGGAGACCTGGCTTGCAACCTGGTTATGTGCCCTGGCTGGGAATCAAACCAGCAACCTTTGGGTTCGCAGGCATGCACGTGTTTATTGCTATGTAGGCTGAACTATAATTAAGCAGATGTCTATTATTAAAATATAAATTATTAGTGTATTGCAGAAAGAGCTATCTATAAAAACACAGAGATCTTCAAGGCTTATTCTCAGCCAGATTTAAAAACTTAAGTCTGGGCACCCACATTTCCAAAGCACTTTCGGAGGCAGTAAGTTGGTTAAAGGAAAGTTAAAGCCTGGAAAATGTTCTACATGAACCTCTGGCAACAGCACCTCACACTTTGTCATTTTCAGGGCTTCGCCCACATTAACCTAATCGATTTGTTCGCCAACCCGGCCCCAAGTCTCCCCAGCCACTTCTCAGCAGGTTGTCCTGTGCACAGTTGTCCTGTGAATTCTGCTCATGTTCCATGGGAATCATTTCAGCACAGTTCTGTGTTGGGTCTTGAATGATGTCGTGAATGTCTGTATGTCTGTACATGTGTATTCTTCCTCCCGCACTCCAGAAAGGAGAGGTTATCTTACACCGCTTGCTCCAGGCATCTTTCAGACGGTTGTCCACCTGCTAGCCACCCAGGCCCCTTCTCCCTTCACCATCTCTCGCGTTGTCCCATCGTTGGCTGCTCTCTTACCCCTTTTCTCCTTCTGGTGCTCCTGATCCCATCACGCACCCTCCCCCGCCTCCCCTGTTCCCTCACAGGACGCTCTTGCACCGCTGTGCTGTGCGCACATAAACCCGAAGCCTTCGCTGTGGACAGAGTTTTCCTGGCAGCTCGGCTGGGCGACCCACATCCCTCAAGGAAAGGAGGTGGCACGTGCATTTGTCGGCATCCTATGGGCTCTTCTAAATTAAGTCACTCCAGTGAAGTATGACAAGAAAACATTTCTTTTTTTTTTTTTTTTAGTCATAGATCTTAATTTACTCTGTTGTAGTTACTTTTTTTATTGTTGTTGTATTACATCCATCCCCTTTTTGCTCCCCTCTGTCCCCCTCCCCACCCACCCATTTCCCCCAAAGTCAATCCCACCTGTTGTCCATGTCCATGGTTCCTTTATATTAGGTTCTTGTCTAAACTGCTCCCCTTCCTTGCCTCTGCCTCCCCCCTCCCCCAAACCCCTTTCTCCCTGAACACTGAAGGCCTATTCCTTGTATTCATATATTTGGTTCTGCTTTGCTTGCTGTTAGTTTTGTTCATTATTGTCCTGTAATGGGTGAGATCATATGGTATTTGTCCTTCGCTGACTGGCTTATTTCACTAAGCATAATACTCTCCAGTTCCATCCATGTTGTTGCAAAGGGTAGGAGTTCCTTCTTTCTTTCTGCTATATAGAATTCCATTGTGTAAATGTACCAAAGTTTTTGGATCCAATCATCCACTGATGGGCACTTAGGCTGTTTCCAGCACTTGGCTATTGTAAATAGTGCCGCTATGAACATAGGTGTGCATAGGTTCTTATGAATTGCTGTCTCAGGATTCTTTGGGTATAGTCCAAGTAGTGGAACCGCTGGATCAAAAGGCGGTTCCATTTTTAGTTTTTAAAGGAAACCCCATACTGTTTTCCACAGTGGCTGCACCAGCCTACATTCCCACCAACAGTGTACGAGGATTCCCTTTGCCCCGCATCCTCGCCAACACTTGTTGTTTGTTGATTTGCTGATGATTGCCAATCTGACAGGTGTGAGATGGTATCTTATTGTAGGAAAACATTTCTCCTTTGATTCCCATGTCATCAGGCTACACTCATGTCTCCCCGTTCGATGATGACGCTTCAAAGTTATTGCACATGTGCTGCATGTGTTAGCCCCCAAATCACTCGAATGACTTCCAAGGCTCAGCCGGGGGGACACTGGTGCCCATGGAGAACCTTGTAATCTCCCCACCTACCCGACTGCCATTACCTTCACTTTCACTCCTATTCAGTGTTCCTCTTTCAGGGCCATATAATGGACATCATCATCGCATCAGAAGTCTTCTACTCTAAGGAAAAGAATTCAGCAGCCAATCTCCTGGTCCCACGTGCTTAAATAGCTGTGGCCCCAGGTCTTGACTCCACCCACACTTTTCTGACTCATTTTCCCTTTGGAAACTGTAAGGCTAATAGATTCCGTTTCCTCTTCTGTGCTTCAAATCTGCCTTTCTAGCCCAGACTGCCCCCTCAACTGTGAAGTCCATATGGCTGGCTGTGCTGCAAAATTCTATGAAGTTGCCCCATAAACACTTTAAGTTCATAATCAAAGCCCATCCTCTCAAATCGACTTCTTTGTTCCAGTTGCAGTTCATCAGAGTTCCCACACAATCATCTACCAGGTCTCCAAGCCCCTGATGCACCTGAGACCCACTCTCTCACCCTACTGCACAATTATCACGCTCCGTGCTTCCGCCTTCCTCGCTCCCCCTTGTCATGAATATCTGCTGTTTTCCCTCCCCGAATCAATTTTCACCTGTTCTAGCAACAGGCCCTGGGTGTCCCTTTAGGTGGCTAGCTGCCTCTCACGGCTTCGAAATATCTGCGAAAATGAAATCGGTGCAGGACTGGTGACTAAAAAGAGGGCATGGATGAACTGCTGTAAAGCATGATATAAATTCAAGGCTGATATCCCACTAGAGGAATACATTGGAACATGCTACTCTCCCTCTTGAGTCAGTTAGTTACCAATCTGGTTTTCATTCCCTGGAGTTGTATTAGATGTTATTAATAGTATAGCCCTTAAAGAATAATTCTGAATAGCTGTAAGGATGATTGGTCCTCTGAGAGGAAACAAGGGACAGCTCCCTCCTCTCTTGACTATGCCTATTATTCGGGTTGAGAAGGACGTGTATCTGCCTGCAAGAGACACTTAGCTGCCCCTCATGCTGCTGCTGGGAAGAGAATTTCACGGTCCGAATTTTTAGCACCGTGACTTTGACCCCAGAATGATCGCCATCATATTTTGACAAGACTTCTTCCTGAAGTGTTCACTCTTCAACCCCAGGTAATGGCTTTTTAAATGGACACTTTCTTGTCTCTCATAAGGGTTTAAAAAAGAAAGAAAGACTGTTTTCTTAGCTGTACTCATCTCATTTTCCACATCTGTAAGATGCGAGGACAGACAAGGTGATTTATAAAGTTCCTTCAGCTCTAATAGCCCATGGCTTGAAAGCACACTAAGCATTTCGGTTGGCAGCACAGCCCAGTAGGATGATCTCTCACCCTGTGTTACCATTCAGAGATAGCAAACGCTGTCATTCAATGTGCAGATGAATTGGCACAAAACAAGCTGACATTGTCTCACCAGGACATTGGGATTAAAAAAGAAAGGGAGGAAGGAAGAGGAAGCGAGCTGAGACCACAGCATGTTACAGAAATGAGTGTCTGGGGCAAAATCTAAGCTTCCCATGTGAAGAAGCTGTCAACTCCCTAAATGTTTAGCAGTTCTTACAAATCCCATTTAACAAAAAGACATAATCATAGTGGCATTTCCTAGGAACCCTATAAAACACATTGAGCATAATTACTCTTTGTCAACATCTTCTATTACAATGAGTGATTTAATGAAATCCGAATTTGACAGTAATAGTCTCATAAGATGATGTACTTTAGATCAATAAAACAAAGGTGAAACAAAATAAAATCCAGAGCATATATCTGGCATTTTAAAGGTACATCAGAGGTGTCAATTATTCTACCACATTGTATTTATGTATGTCAGTGCATGCAAACCATCTACTTGATTAAATGTTTCAACTTGACTCCTACAGTAGGGACTGAACATGGACCAGCCACCTGGGCCAACAGAGCAGAGATAGAATCTTTGATGCCATGACTTGCTTATATTCTCTAAGCAACCCACTTTAAGGAAAGTGAGTTTTCCTGAAAATTGTACCCAGAATTCCATCACTATTTCTCCATTTTCATGGCTAACACTCTAAACAAAGTTATTTCTTTTCTAATCTGATTATAGCAAAAGCCTCCTTTACGGACATCCCCTTCCACGCTGATCCTCTACTCCTATTTGTTACCAGAGCCGGGCTCATTCTTTAAAAATGATACGTCTCCCCTCTACTCTCTCTCTCATCCATTGGTCTTCATATCATTCACCAAAAGCCCAAGTGTTTACCGTGTCCTACAATACCCTACAACATGGCATCAGCTTCATCTGAGAGTTTGTTAAAAATGCAAATACTTAGGTCCCACCCCAGACTGATGGAGTCTTAAGCTCTGGGAACAGAGCCCAGAAATCTGTTTTAATGAGCCCTCCAGATGATGGGATGGATAACCACAGGCTTACAGGACCACCCCTCCCAACCCCTTTACCGACTGTTAGCCCATCTCCTTTTGTTTCTCTCTTTGCTCGCTTTGCTCGGCTCCAGTTGTCCTTGAACACACTGAGCGTGCCCCCAACTCAGGCCCTTTGCCCACGTTGCTGTTCATGCCCAAAAACCCTTTCTTGTGATACCTGCATAGCTTGCTCCTCCACATCCTTTAGCTCACTCCATCTATTATATTGCAGTCTTCCTCGACCTCCCCATACAGGACAGGAAGACCACCTGCAGGGCCCTTTCCTTTTTAACTTTGTTGTTGTTTGTCAACCATTGCATATCTTGTCCCCTGACATAACATTGACCTACCCGTAGTCTATCTCATCCACTGGAAAGTGAACTTCAGTAGGATGGGATCTTTGTGATTTGTCAATAACCAGTGGCCAACACTCAGACATTTACTAAATGTCTGAATAAATGGATATGAATCTAGCTCCCAGGACTCGGAAAGAAGACCCAGGGTCAGACCAACATGTGATCGTGGCTTAAATATGTACCAAAGTCTCCTTTTTAGAAGCCTACTTCCCAACAGCTTTTCTATAATACAGATTCTTATAGCATTAATAATTGAGCCTAAAAATCTTATTGAGGAAAAATGCATTTTAACCAGCTACACCATTATCTGAGATATGTTCACTTAATCAAACTTCTTAGTACATATACACATGGGACATAGAATATGTGGCCTATAACATGAGGTTTTTGCTTTAAATGGAAGGTGGGGGGGCAGGTAATGGGAGGGTTGCAGTAAAGGGGGACACTGATGAGAATCTTCCTGGGTAACCTGAGTGGGGCAGAAGATCTAGATACCACATGACCTCACTTATATAAGGAATCTGATGAACAAAATAAACTGATTAATGAACTAGAAACAGAGGCATGGACACCTGAAGCAGACTGGCAGCTGGAAGGGGTAGGAAGGGGGATTGGATAAAAGAAGGTAAAAGCTGAAAATCAATATATACTTAACACATAGATATGAACAACAGATCGGTACCAGCCAGAAGGAAAGGGGGTGGGGATGGGAGGAGGTGGGCAAAGCGGGCCAATGGGGATGGAAAGAGACTTTGTGTGGGGCTATGACGCAGTGTGCAGGTGAGGTTTTATTGACTTGTGCACTTGAAACCTGTAAGGTTTTGCAAACCAACATCACCCCCAATAAATTCAATTTAAAAAAACCATACTAGGGAGCTATCAAATAGGTGAAAAAATAATTCAATCATGGGCACCGCTGTAGATATCTGGAACCTGGGAATGAGAGTTAATATGTTTGGTATCATAATGTGATTCACAAGTGAATGTAAAAATAGACCAAATATAATCATTTGAATTGAAGAAGTCAATCATAAAAAAGGAGGAGCATATGGTTTAATGGCAACACACTGAAAAACAACTTGGGATTTTAGTTGACTGCAAACTCAGTGGTGTTGATCAAGTACTAGAGAAGGCCCTGGGAACTCAGTGATTATTTGTAAACTATAATAATCAGAAAGAAGGAAAAATAATTTTTCATTCTACTATGTCGGTAAGAGGAAGGTGATCTGCTCTGAGAGGGTCACTGATCAACAAGGTCAATGAAGATAAAAATGAACAAAATATTGAGAAGGAACAAAGCTATATCACAGAAGGAACAGTCAACTCACATGAGTTGAAGAAATTTGAGACATTTTCTGATAAGATTTCCACGTGATGGAAAGAAATACAGAAAGAGAAAACACTGAACTTCCCTGGAACAAAATGAAGGATTGCCATGTGGAAACTGAACTGAATGTGTCCCATGTGACAAGAGAAATATCTAAGATAAATTGGTGGAAGTTCCAAGGTGGTGAGTCTCGTCATAATTCAGACACCACCCTCTGCTTGGGTTACTTCTGCACCCTCCTACCTAGTCTTAGTCAACTGTTCAAACTACAAACTTGTTCTGCTATTCTCCCATCAAAAGTCCTTCCAAACATTCCATTGTCAGTAGGACCCAATCTAAACTCCTCCTCACCACTCTGCATTTCCTGCTCCCTCTTCCAGAGCCCCAGCTGTGTCCTCTGGGTTGCAGCCCCCAGAACATTCTCTGGATCTTCGAACAAGACATGGTTCTCTCCTCCCCCGGACTTCCACTCACTGATGACTACGCACAACACGATGACCACTCAGTGGCTGAGTAAGTCCCTCTGGTCCTTCAGATTTCAGCTTTGGTATAGAGATTAAATCTTCCCTGAATAAACCAAGCTGAAGTCACCTAGAAGCCCATTTTATCATAAACTAACAAAAAGAACAAAATTGCAGTGGGCTTTTCAAAGCATAAACTATATCACCCCACCCCCAAGTTTAAGTCCTCCAAGGCTCCTAGTCACATTTAGAACAAAATCCTGCTTTCCATGGTCCGCAAAGCTCCATGATCCGACCTCTGCCCATCTCCATCCTCACTTGCGACCTCTCAGTCCTTCTCACTACCCCTGCCATGCTGGATTCATTCGTGCTGGAAAATTCAGGGGTGCATCAGCCTCAGATGCTGCTAGACCCCTTTTCCATGCCAGCTGTCCCCTGCAGTCAGCTGCAATGTGCAAACATCCTGCTGCATCCAACCACAGAAATGAAAGGAAGTGACCACTGGCAAGTCCACACTGTGACCCACCCCACTTTGGACATGAGCATATCCTTGAACTCATCATTTTGGCCAGGAGAAGAAGGGAATCTGATGGCCAAGTCTGGGTCCCTTTGTCTCTGTAACTAGTTGGGGTTGCTATAACCTCCCCCAAACCACTCAATACACATTAGCCCCAAGAAGTTCTGTGCCAGGGGAAAGAAGGGAAGGAAAGCAAACCAGAAAAACCACACTGTAGCTATCAGTTTATTGTAAGATTATTCTGACTTTGCTGGCTTAGTGTCTTTCCCTTATCTATCCTCAGAGATTGATTTTCTCTTGCTAGACTGCTTCTTCTGGATTTTACAAAACCAAGACAGAGAGTCAGGGGAAAAAGAAGGACGCAGTTGTGTATGGGTGTGATTTGAAGCAACTTGGAAAAGAGACAGGCACAGAATTGGGACTCTAAGGAAAATGGATGAGAGCTACAGGAACTATTTAAAATGTTATTTGAGATTATGTAATGCCTTTCATGTGCTTTAAGCAAGTAAGCAGAAAGAACTATTCTGAATTACTGTTGGGTTTTTACATTGTTCCATTGACCCCTTCAATAGGATTACATCCACTATTGTACAAATATTATGTTCTGCTAGTGTTTACACATCTACCTCCCTCACTGGATCAGACTCTCCTTGGAGGTAGTAGTTATGTACTGTACATTTTTGTAGTGCTTTGTACAGAAAGGACACAGAAGTGAATTTGGTGAATGAATGACAAGTTCTTGATGTATGATTTTTTTTTCTGCCTTCAAAACACTTCAATGAGGTGGGCCCTTCAAATTTTTAAAAATCCTAAAGAAAGTGTTTTCATAGCCTTCAATTATAACCCTGCCTTTAAGTAAGCAAGAATTTCCTTTGCACCTCTCATAAATTCATTCAAAGTCCTTTTCTGTATTCACCTAAAGTACAGTTAAGGCAATAATAATCTTGGGATATCATAAAACCAAAGTAATTCTAGTATAGAAGAGCAATACTAAAACCAACTCCTTATTTTTACAGAGAAGTAATGGGATCTCTTTTTAGCTAAACGATTTGTTCACCCAAATAGTTGTTCAGTGTCTAAAAAAGGACTTGCTTTCTTAAACTTCCACTTCAGGGCTATTTCCATGTATCACTTTGCCTCCTAAACATGACACCATCTTAGAGGTATGTCCATTCCTCTTGTCTTCATACTTAATAGGCACAATTATCCATGCCTTTCCCTTACATATAAAGTGCGTGTGAACAATATGGGGTAGAAGAAATACACAACGTTAGAGTCAGACAAGTCTTGTATCAGTTCCTCTGAAGCTGTATGACTTGGTGAAAGTATGTTTTTCTACTAAATATGTATAATAATACTTACAGGTACTAGATCTTTGTACTGAATTGTGATCACTGAACAGGGTAAAAAAACATGTAACACACCGTAGACACTGAAAAAGTATTAGGGTTTCTTCCCTAACCAAACTACACCCCCATCGTAGCCAAATAATATGAGGTCTGTCCAGAAAGTACCTCCATGCAGAATGGAGACAGTTACTGAAGAAGATAGAAGATACAAGAAACATTGCACATAGGACAACGATGCCTCAGTCCCCATTCAAAGGCGGCACCTGGGGAACTTCACACAGTTCTCCCAATTGCCGTCAGCTGCTCCTGTTTTTCTGAATCTCATCAATGGTCTGAAATCTCTTTCCTTTCAAAGGTGGTTTTAGTTTTGGGAAAAGCCAGAAGTCACAGGGCTCCAAATCCGGGCTGTAGTGGGGCTGAGTCACCTGGGTAATTTGATGTTTTTTCAAAAATCTCAGCTCAAGACATGATGCATGAGCGTGCACATTTTAGTGATGAAGCTGTTAATCACTAGTTGCCCTTCTGTGGCCTTCTGAATCACCTGAATAGTTTCCGCAGAGGAGTGTTCAAGCTTCACGTAAAATTGGATGCAGATTCATTGCTCCGATTTGCTCCTTTTGAATGGAGTGGCCACACAGCACACATGCTCACTCAACGGTGTCGACCGCCCCCACTGAGACTTCAAGTCTTCGTTTACACACACGTTCCAGTTCACTCTCCTTGGCTGCCAAGTTACGTTGATGTTGCCCAAAAAATTCTTGCAATATTAACAATGGCTGGACTTTGTCCGGATAGATTTCACGTTTATAAAAACACTGAAACATAGAAGTCTGTGCCAGAGGTTCCAAGTTTAGCACGAAGAAAGTTCAGTGGGGAGATGGAATATCAAGGGATTTAGATACTCTCCGTCAAATTAACTACTCTTGAAGTTAATCGTATGTCTTGGCTAACGATGGTTCCATAATACTCATTGAGAGAAACATTTCTTTAAATGTATTTTCATCCTGCGAATGTATTAGCACCAAAAAGTACAGTGGCCCAGAGCACAAAGCATTCAATGGGGTCTTTTGGGATTGACTTAAGACAGTTATTTTGCCAGCAGTCCACACAGAGATTAAAACTAAGTAACAACGCCCTTTTTCAAACATTACCACCTAATTTACAGGACTACGGCAGGGACGAGAGCAGTCTTACAGATAAAAAGTAATTTGGTAAAATAATGGCTGCCATTTTTCTACTGCAATTGCTCTGCAATGTAATTTATAGAGACTATACTTCCCCCTCTTCTCGATGACAGGTAATAGAGAAAATTTCATCAGCAAACCGTGATAGCAGGCTAAGACCATTCCATCAGTGCAACCAAGTCATTTTTAACTGCTTCCTCAATTATTTTTTTCAATGTTTACCCCATTTCCTCAAAAAGAAGGACAAAGGTTGATGGTTTTTAAAAATCTCTGTTCAAATGTGATGTTCTTAGATTAAAAAGAGCTATAAAATGATTTGGCTCTATATTGTAAGGCAACTGGTTTATTTTCTACATTGAAATGATCATAACTTGATGTACAGTTTATCACCAGGAATATTAAAATATGTAGTACAGCATTATGTATATACTCCTTCTAAAATGAAACTGTTTATTTTTAATTGACTCTGTACCCTGTGCATTTTAAATGTCTTCTGAAGTAATTTAAAGAGTATCACAAGATGTAAAATGTGATATTTAAGATAAAAATGAAACAGATCACCTGAAGGATTCAGATGGAACCTGAGTTGAGTTGATTAACCTTGAACCACAAATTTAGCTGCTGAGTTTCTGGAATCAAAAATGATTCCATGCATATGAACAATTGCATTAACTTTCATGTTGAAACATTCACATTTTGTCTTTGTGTTTGTATGGATCCAAATTTCTTCTTTATTGTTGCTGTTGCAATTACTCTTCGTGGGGATTTTATCTTGATTTTGGAAGAATGTGAGGGCAAAAGTCAAATGGATCATTTACATCTTTGATCTTTAATTTCAGGATACTGCATCTCTATGTACATTAATAGAACAGACCATTGAAACACCAAAAGCTGAAAGCTTAAACTACCGAATAAATTTAGAAGTGATCAGGTATATATTTTATAAATAAGTGGTAAATATGACAACTCAGAATATACTATTGCTATTTAGCTGCTCCTTTTGGTAATTGCTAACTATGAAATCTATCTCAGAAAGTGTTCCTAGAATAAGGCAAAACATTCAGCACAGAGAGGATATTGTCATTTTTTTATACAGATGGAAGACATTATTTCAAAATATTTAGATACAGATCCATTGATTCATTCTTCCAGCACCTGCTCTATGGAGAGTTTTGCTGTCCTGGGCACTATTCTAGAAGCAAGAGGCTCAATAGTGAAGCTACCTGAATGAAGCTTTCTTCTCTTCTTGTACAACACAGACAAAAGTAGTAGATGTGGAATATAAGGAGTCAGTGCTCTGAAAGAAAAAATAAAGCTGGGTGGAAAGACAAATGAAAGTGATACTGTAGCTATGATTAAACTTCAGATAACTTAGATTAATATTTTCCAGGGTGACCAGAGAAAGCATGTTGAAGGAAAAAGTGCAACAACCTGAATGAGGAGACCCAGGGAAAGGGGGTCCCGGGCAGACAGAGAGCCTGTTCCAATGTCCTGAGGCAGGATTAAGGTGCAAACCAGACCCATGCTAATTAAAAATAGAATTTTTACATTTACATCCTTCCCTCTCTCTAAATGGGTGTTGACAAGAATGTTTTAAACCGGATTCAGGGAATAATGATAGCCTGGAATCAACTTCCCGGACATGAGTTCCTGAATGTTGAGAAAAAGGGTGCTGATAGGTCAATTAATTATTAAACAGCTTTTAATCATCCTTGGCAATTTTCCTAATAATATGAAACTGCTTTGCATACTGACCAATTATAAAATAGGTGTTCTTCAATAATGCTTCCTGTGTAAAATGCAGTTTAAGGAAACAATAATTCAATTGTTTGTAGGCTAACAGAGTTTGAAGTGTGTCTCAAACCCCTTGTCTGTACAAAGCAATACAGTGACCCCTACCCTGAAATAAACATAAGAGTAGAACGAATTGAATTGTTTGGAAAAGACAGGGGCCCATCACCCAGGAAAGACACTGTGCTTTTTCAGCCATGTGACCTCATGACATCTCATTCATTTGTCCTGTGAGAGATGCTGAGGCCGGTGAGGTGGACCAGCCTGAGTGCGGTGGAGGTGTGGGTAGGCAGCTGAGTTAGAGACAAGTTTCCACGCACAGCTCAGCACTGCACGCCAGGCTCCCTGGAGAATTCATCATTTAAAGCTGTTTTCTTTAGTACTCTAGTTGGCCTCTCAAATAAAAATCCCTAGCCTGAGCACCCTACCAGTTGTCACATAAGATCTTCCAAAAAAACACAAACGAGATTTTTTGGTCTCAGATTAACTGTAGGATCTTTTCCTTTTTTAATTCTACATACCCCATCCTGGCCAGGTAGCTCGACAAATTGATGCCCCGTTCTCTCTGTCTCTCTGTCTCCCACTTCCTCTCTCTAAAATAAAAAACCAACCCTGACTGGTGGCTCAGTGGATTGGCACCAGCCTGCAAACCCAAAGGTCACTGGTTCGATCCCCAGCCAGGGCAACATAACCAGGTTGCAAGCCAGGTCTGTAGCTGGAGGCAGGTGAAAGGCAACCATATACTGATGTCTCTCTCCCTGCCTCTCTCCTTTCCCCTCTCTCTAAAATAATACATAAAATCTTTAAAATTTTATTTTTTAAAAATAAAATAAAAAACAAAACTACCCTTACCCCTCTCTCTTTTTCAGTCCTGATTTTTCCATTGCGCTGACGCCATCTACCAACTCTCCCAAACATTTGGGTGTACAATTTTCACTCAAAATAACTGAGACTACATAACAATACCCAGTGAAACGTCTCTCTGCATTACTCCTTCCTTAATCTGGGCTTTGAAACTGGTCAAAATCTTGATGTACGTCCTTCAAGAATCCGGTGAACGTGAACGCACACACGTCCATCTGCATCCAATTTTAAGCAGATCCCTGGCTTCCTGAAGCATCCCTTCCTATCTAAATACGGACGTAAGAGCCCCTGGCTGATACAGATCCACAAACTTCTCCCATGCCACCCACGAAGAGCTTTAGCCCCACCTACGGTCCAGGCAGACACAACCTTGCCCTTGACTTCATTTGCGATGACTTGTCTTGTCCGTTCTGCCATTCTGCTCTGATGGGACACCACACGATGAACCCAGCGCCTCCACATCTGCCTCGCATACCTGATGAGAGCTTTCTCCTTGGAGAATATCATGCGTTTAACGTGTTTTAGAGCCACCGAAGCCTCTCAGTGGCTTCTTGGACTTATGACACTGTCAAGACAGTTTTATCTAATAGTCCTGGTTCCCTATAGCATTTTGCCCAATAATGAGGTCAGTGTTATCAGTTGTGTTTCTTTACTCAAGTCTAATTGAGGCATGGTTACCCTCTGCTTCACATAAGCATTGCTTCTTTCGGACGAAGCATGTGAACTATTATCAAAGTCCACGCAATTCCCCAAAGGGAAGACAAGAGTCCCGCAGCACCTAAGGCAGCCCTAGCTGTCCTAGCCTGCCTTTCTAGTTTACCAAATAAGGAGCTTCATGGCTAAAGACATATGCAATTTAAATTGGAAATGGTCGTTTCTACATGCTCAAAAATATCATCGCACCCCGCTGAGGAAGTCCAACAGTGGGCAGTGAATCCACATTGTGAAGGTGTGCCCTTCCCTTGCTTAGTAACTTCCCAAGTAACTTCAGCACTTTCTAAAATTGATTGAGAATCCTACTTGTATAAATTTTGTAAATGCTAATGAATCCATGTGTACGTCCTGCACAGGGGTTCTGCATCTCTCCTGACCTTATTTTTTTTTAACGGTTGAGAGAAGCACAGGACCCAAAGCTCGAAGGCAGATCACTGAGCACGGCTCAGTGTGGGGCAGCTGTTCTCTAGAGATGCCACATGCCTTGTACAGCTTCTGTCTGTACGCTCGCTCAAAAAATGATTGTATGGCAAACTCTCTTAGAAGATAAAAAGTGTCTCCCTCTGGGGCAGAGGGAAGATGTTTCGGTGAGAAAAATAATGAAAAACATGTCTTGTCTGGAAAAAAAATTGGTGAATTGGCTAGTACCTTCTTTTTAAGACAGAGGCTGGGGATTTCTCCGCTGTGACACAGACCCACTATGTGCACCCCATTTCCCTGGACCACTGCACCCCACTCCACAGGAGTAAGAGGACAAGGGCGCTAATGAGAACATGAAGTGCATGTTTCTTGCTGTGCTCCGAGTAGTAAATCCTTCAGCTCAGACCCACAAGTCTCCCGTCTGCTCCCAGCGCCCTAAAACTGTGGCAGACTGACCTGCTAGTTTGCAAACAGGGCACAATCTTAGACTCTCTGCAGTCCTGACACTAAGTTAAAGAAGCAAAGCCGATCAGGATGGAAAACACTGAGGGACTTCTGCAACCTGGCTGAGAGACAGAAACGAGCCCAGCCTATCCTCACGTCTAAAACAACGGTCGCACGGGGGAACACGTATGAAAACAATAGTTCTAAGATTCTTGGACTTCAGGTCCTGATCTCTGAGAGAAGGGAAACAAGGCGTCTGAAAAAAGTTTAGCCTGCAAAGAGAAAACCCCAGGAAGAGTCCGGCAGTGCTGCTAAGCCAAGGAGACAGATTGAGAAGCCGAGGCGGTTCAAGTTAGTGGGGCAGGACAGCGGGGCGGGGGCTGCAGTGACAGGACCCCCAGAGCAGCAGGGGACCCCTCTCCAGTCCCCCATGGAGGGCTACTCGGTGCCTGTGTGAGGAAACCACCAAAGGGGGAGGGAAGAACTACCCTGGAGCTCACGCAGAACAAGCAGCAGCTGGTGACGCAGAGTGGAAAATACTTCGTCACGGTCCCCTCCAGTGGGTGGGGCCTCAGCCATGGGGTGATTTTCCTCAACTAAGGACTGCTGGGGGCCCACCAAAGCCTCGGAACAACCACACTGCTTCCACATAGTCATCAGGAATTTGCCCAAGAGCATGAGCCTAGCAGCACCCCGCAAGCTAACACTCACAGCGTTGGGCGTGTGATCAGGAGTCACCACACGTACAAAAGTCCCTTTACATGGTTCTCCATCATGGCTCTTGGGATTTGCTGTAAATTGCTGATGAAGACTGACTTCGTGTTTCTACATGAAGGAAACTTGGGTGGGTTGGGTTGTTGTTAGGTTTCTTAGCTCACGTGGAAGAATTCCACCCTCGGTAAGGCCCATGTTACTCTGCCCTGCGGGACACTGAGCAGCACGCAAGCTCACGCATGAGAGCAGAGGGTGTCAGGCCAAGACACGCTGCAGCCCTTTCACAAGTGTCCGCACAGGGCGAACAACAGATAAGAAAACAGAAATGGTACCAGGCCCCTTTCTACGTCTGTATGAGCTCAGTCTTCAGACTTCAAAACCCACCCCTCCTGCTTCTGCAGTGAACGAGCCTGCTGTGTTGCTGACAGGGTATGATATTCCTAGAAATGGGGAGATGTGGGGTGATGGAAGGCCCCAAACTTGGAAGACAAGAAAGCAGTAGCTCCCCCGTCCCCACGGCAACAAAAAGTAACAATCCCAAGTACAATTTAGACTCAGAGAAAAACTCAGGGGTCCTTACAAGCCTGGCCAATGTTCCGGGTCAGCCAGGCTGGCGACGGTAACTAGCCTCCTGGCCTGAACCACGTCTCCTCACCCACCAGTCCGTCTCTGCTTACTAAAGTGTGTTTCCCGGGGTAAGCGGCCGGGTTATCCGCATTGACATGAAAGTCATGCTGGGTAGAGGTAATGCGCTGTTTTTGCCTCTCGCCAGTTCAATTTCTCCCTAAACAGAAGGGTAATGAAAGGAAGGCAAACATGAAAGAGACATGTCAAGAGCCAGCATCTCAGCACAGAAGGGGTTAGACCATACTAAGGACATACCTGCCGACGGAGGAACTTAGGATTACGTGCGAAGGAGACGTGTTCACAATGCAAACTCTAACCCCCTGTTCCAGTGACTACAGGCTGTGGTTGCCCCGCCCAGGCGATCTGAAAAGGCAGGTCATCTGCCTAAGAGGTGAGAACAGCTCAGCACAACCCTTTCCCGTCCTTGCCCGGAAAACGCATGCGAGGCGTTTGCCATTGTTTGTGCCAATAAGGGAAGAGAATTCACTCAGGGGGTGTTATTATCTCACATAAATATTCAGGCCACGGAAGCCCACACTCCCAGAACCCTACCCCAAAGAGTAAGTGTTAACCGTGCGTAGGTAAACACGTTTTATAATGTTTATAATGTGTTCCAATGACTCCCTCTCCCTCCACATCTGCAGACCCATGAAGAGAGTTCCCACTGCATGTTACTTCAATAGAAAATCCAGCTTCTAGTTCAGTAGGCACAACACGGGTCCCCTGGGGGTCTCACTTCCCATGGTTAAAAGTCACACTAATTGGTGTGACTGCTGCACATGGAGGGACAGGGCAGGGTCTGCTGACGCACTGCTCATCCATGGGCGAGCACGCCGGTGCCTTCAAGGATGAGGAAACTCAGGTAGTCGCCCTTGTCATTCATGCTCAGTTGAGACAGAGGACCCCAGGGCCTTTGAACCCCTACTTCCTCCAGACACTGTTTATGGCCACCGCCTCCCCCTTGCTCCCCGAGCTGAGCCAATGCATGGGAATTCAAGGCAGGTAAGCTCACTCTGATCTCTGATCAGCAATCCGCACGTGACAGGTGCTGGAGGCCCCAGCAGGGCTCAGCTGTGTCAGGTGCTGTGACAGGAACTCGAGGCTGTGATGTTCATGAAGCCTGCACAGCACTATGCACTTCTCTGCCCGAAAGAGCACCATACCCCTGAGGGATGGAAGGAATCCCGGGGTCCATGGCTGCTCACTCATGGTGATCACCTCAGAACTCACCCCACTGATGATTGTTTTATTCACACCCTTCCTGTGTGTTCCCAAGTAGCACCTCACTTCCTACCTTAGTCCTCCTGGTGCACAACCTAAATAACTGCAGTTGACCTGCAATGGTGTATCAGAAAACGTGCACTGTAATTTCAAAAATACGTAGACTTTGGCTGAACCTACTCACAAGATGAGAAGTTGTTCCCGAATGTTCATCTTGAGACAATTTTTATATAGATCTAATCACTAAGTTAAACAAAACTAGAACTAAAGCAACCTTGTGGGGTGGGGGGAAGGTTTCATGTACAAAATGGAGATTTTTGAAGCAAAGAAAGAATAATTTCAAAAGCAAGTCCTGAGCAGCCAGTGAAAAAACAGGGGCACAAAAGGCTCTGTCATAAATGCACTGATGTGGGGTGAAAGTCTAAGAAGTCTGCGTGCATTCTCGCCATATCTCGAGCTCATAGAAGAGTGGAGACGTCATAGGTCATTTCAGTAATTCTACTCATCCGAGTGTGTCCGTACGTAAAATGGCAGATGGGCAGAATGAGACACTATTAATAACAGTAGGGTTTACACAGGTTTCCAGTCTGATGCCCAAGCTCTGCAAAGTGGGAGGATAGGCCCTTAGTCGGAACAATCATCTTATTCATGGCGGGGTGAAAAACAGAACAGGTTCTACTTCTCCAAAAATAATAGCCAGTTAATCAAATTTAGAAGAGGATTTCATTTTCAGATTGCCACGTTTAAGATCATGCTAAATCCGGAGATGAAAAGAAGGTCGTGTGAATTCTGTGTGTCTTGAGCTCCCCGGGGTCTTTTCCATAAAGGCATTAATCCGCACGTGAGGGGCTCCTCTATCAAAAATGAATCCCCTCCTACAGGCTCCACCTCCTAATACCATCACCCTGGGAGGATTTTGACGTATAAATTCTGGGGAACAGAAACATTCCATCTGTAGCACCCCGTTCTTATGCATTGATCTCCAGCCAATTCTTCAAATGACGTTCTTTCTGAAGAAACCTCTCCACCACCACCTTTGCCTGACTCCTCTACACAAAGTCTTGCAAACTGCATCTGCTCACATCGCATGCTTTCTCTTCTTGGTCACCATCTCAGGAAGGTCTCCACTCATTACCTTTTTAATTGGATCCTTCCCCACCACACACACACCCTTATTCTTTAACATAGCGCCTTGCGATGCAACGGCCTATAAATGTGCATTTTTATGTGTGTTTACTTGTGTTCCTTGCTACACTGTTGGCACTGTGAGACCAAGACCAAGATTCACCCTTGTCTTCAGAGTCTGGTAGGGTGTCTGACACTTCATGCTTGTTGAGCAAATGAGCAAGCCGATGAATAAAAAAATACGTCAGGTGCTATTTAGAAAACGCAACCAACAGAATTTTGCCAGGTGGAGCAGGTGCCTGGGTGTGAGGGTTTAGGGACAGTGACTCCTATGATTCTATATTTGGTTGCCATCTACTGAGATACTACAGAAGGAGAAGTGTCTTGGGAGAAAGAAGGAAGGTCCTCTAAGCCTGATTCATGCTATCATGGGGTCAATAAACACTTTGTTTTATTCCGCACAACTCTGAAAACAAGAACACTGACTAGGTATGCCTCTTTACATCCTTTAAAGTCAACTTTACTCTTAATAGGCAACATTTGGACCACCCTCATATTTTTCTCACTCAAGTCTGACAGCCCTTAAGAACCCCTCAGCCTCTACCAAATGCCAGTGCCTAAGAATTAGAGGAAACATAGGATTTGGAAGAGAAGAAAGGAGGATGAATAAGGAAAAGGGCATATAGAGGGGAGAAGGGCCACCTTGGGGGAAAGTAAATCTGTGCCCCTGAAGAGCAAGAGGGGAAGACTCAACCCTGGTTACAGGGTGCAGACCCCATGGCCAGCCACTCATGGCTCCACTGATGATACCTTTGACCTTCCACAGACACTTGTTCTCAGCACAAGTTCAAAGGCAAGCATGAAAGTGTAGCCACATGGGAAATCCAGCAATCTCTTACGGCTCCTACTTTTTATTGGTTCCACATATTTACATTTAATTTCACATCACAAAGCTAGAGTGGCCTGTACACAGCATCTGTGTTTACAGCCCACTTTCAGCTAACCTTGATATTTTAAGTGGGATACGATGGATAATCTCAAGTGGTGCTAAAGCTAAAGTTATATACACATGGCTTTTGTTGTTACTTGAATTTGGGGCTGTAGACTCGCCTTTTCTAAGTAGATATTTCAGATGCTATCTGTGATTTACAATGATCCTTGCAGGTTAGAGAATGAAGACTCTTTCTCAGACAGCAGAGGAGGAAATGAAGTCCAGAGAGAGAACCACTTGCTTCTTTGTTGACGGACCAGAGCCCAAGTCCCCAGCCCCCAGGCCTCGTACTCAGTGGTGGAGCCACGCTTCACCCAGGGACTGCTTCTCGTGACCCACCAGTTTCCCAGAGAGACCAGCAATACTACGTTGTCCATTTTTGTTTTGTTTTTTTTTCAGATTTTATTTCATTATTTCTAGAAAGAGGGGACGGGAGAGAGACAGAGAGGGAGAGAGACATCAATGTATGGTTGCCTTTCACCTGCCTCCAGCCAAAGACCTGACTGCAGACCTGGTTTGCAACCTGGTTATGTGCCCTGGCTGGGGAATCGAACCTGCAACCTTTGGGTTCACAGGCCGGCGCCTTATCCACTGTGCCACCAGCCAGGGCACATTGTCCTTTTTGACAGTAAAACTCTTCAGGCCATGGGGAGCATAATGCAGAGTAAAATCGTTCAGCTGAGAATCACACACTTGCAGTTACTGTTCATTGAGTCCCTTTCATCATGCCAGGCTCAACCCCTCCCTCCCTTCCGGTCCCTGGAAGGCTGGTGGGATGACCAACGTCCTCTGAAGTCGTTTGCAACCTGGCCTATGTGGGAGCAGCAGAAGAAGAGGTGAGGAAGAGAGAGAAGTGACTCCATTTCCTTCCCTACCCTCTACACTTCAGACTATATTTCAGCTGCTTACATCCCTCCAGGACTACAATTAATATTAATTGATTCCTCTGCAAAGCTCTAGCTCTCAATAGGCTCAAGTTAGGCTACTTCTCTTCACAGGAGCTTGCATGGCTTTCCTGCTGCTGGTGTCAGGGTGCCTCCATGCCCCTCATTTGCCTGCATAGCACTGTTCTCCCTCTGGGAGGGGCCCTTCCGTCAACTGACTGATCAGGTTTTTCTGTTGTTATCATGAAACCTGCCTAATCCATACCTACACCGTGATTGTTCACGTTAAGGTGACTCAATTATATTTACACCTGCTAAGCTGCAAAAGTGTAACATAACTGTAATTAGCTGAGTGGAAACACCAACGGAAGGCAGGTTTACACTCACTTAGGGCTATTGCACGTATGTTTTCAATGATAAGCAGCTGCAGACGTGGGCCCATGAAGACCAGCTCTGGGGAGAAGGGAAAGGGGAGAAAAACACATTCAGATAGTTGACAAAGTGTCCCTAACTCCCCTCAGTCCCGGACTTAGGAAGCCATTGAAGGCCATTTCTCAGGAACACCAGTCAAACCGGCATCACATTAATTAGATATAAAACAGTGATGTGATCAGAAAATGCCAGGACCTGGCCTGAGAAATTGCTACATGACCTGCAAATCCGTGGCAGCTCAATTCAACGTGAAGGTTGTTTTTACCAAAACAATGGCTTCATCACTCCATTAGCAGCCAAACTGATATCATACGTTAAATGATAAGGCTTATGGCTCCCCATTCCTTATCCCTGTCGGCAGCACGGAGGTCAGCCCAGAAGAGGGGGGCTCCTGGAATGTGTACCATAAATCCATGCCGAGAGAAGCTTCTCGCTGAAACAGCTCCTGCATCTCCCAATGGCGACTGGGAAAAACATCATCGATATTTTTAACTAAGAGTTTGGGTGAATTAATAAGCCAGTACTGCCATCACTGTGTCATTTTCCAGAATGTTCCTCCGGAACTACCGCTACCTAGCATATTGTTTTTGAGAAGGCCAATAAGAGACCATTTTAAGGCAAACATGTATGTATATAATAAACCTTACCCATGCAGACGATTTGTATTGCATGCAATTTTTTTCCTATTTAATCCTTTAAAAAGGACATGCCTTTGATGTAATTGCCCATCCATTAGATTATTCCGTCAGTTATGCCTTTCTGTGCTTGTTTGTTTGCTTACTAGCATTATAGATGCTAAGGCTAAGAACAGCAAAGAAGGTGACCCCAGGCAAACAAGCAGCAAAGCCCCGGTGAAGAAAAATCCTCTGATTCAAGTCCATTCTCTCTCCCTTCCACCTTATTGTGCATTGGCTCAGGGTATTCAAAACCACACTCCCTCCTAACAGAAGAGTTCATACATTCCATTTCAATTAAACTTCCAAATATGTCTCACATTAGACTTCCTTCCCATTACCTTACTGCTACCTACCATCCTCTCTCTCCTGCGCTTCTCCAATGCTCCCCTCATTCAATCCCTGCTTTCCCCCTTGCCCACCCTCACTCCCAAAGTCCTTAGTCCACAGAGAAGCAAGAGAAATTGTTCTAAACATAGATTAGACTTGTGTGCTGCTACCCTGCCTTGAAAGTCAGACGTTTTCCCATTACACTGAGATGCAATCCAGGCCCCTTACCTGGCCTTACAAGCTCCTGGGAATCTGACCCCCTGCCTGCCATGCTGGACTCTTCCCCAGTTGCCAGCCTTGGCCAAGCCTCAGCTGCATTGGCCACATTCCCCCCCTTTGAGCCAGCCATGCTCATGGACACCACAGGGCCTTTGCACCTGTTGTTTCCTCGGTCAAGATCACCTCTCCAACTCTTTCCACGACTTGCCTGTGCTCAGCATTAAGATCTCCTTTCCCATTCCCTGTTACCTAACCACTCTATCTAAAGGAGCTTCTCCTTTAGATTCGTATCATCTCACTGCCTGGTTTCCTTTAGGATGCACATTGTTATGTAAGACTTTCCTCTTAGTTACTGTATTTGCTTATTTTGTCGAGGACGAGTGGATTATTTTCAACAGTCACTTGGTTTTCTGTGAGAGATGTCTGCTTCCCCAGCTCATGGCCCGGGTCTTGGTCACACGGCTTGCTTTGGCCACTGAAAGGGGGTGGGACATGAGAGTGAGCTGTGGGGGGCACGGTACATCCCACCAGCCTTCGTGTGCACCTCAGGCCGTCACCCCAATGGGAGCAGAGCTCAACTGAGGCAGCCACTTCCTCTTCACCCTGGGCCCTGAGGACAAGCACATGGAACAGACCAGAAACCATTCATAGCATGAGACAGAGTCCCCGCAGCTGACCGTAGATCTGCGTAAGCAATAAGCGCTTTTTTAAGTTCCGGAAACTTACTATTTGTTGCCATAGCAAAAGCTCAGAAGATGTATCACTCTGAGTTGTTTACTTATTTACTGTCTGTCTCCCTGACCAGGAGGTAAGCTCTGTGAGGGCAGCGACTTGGTCTCATTCGTCTCACCCAACTCTGCAGCAGCTAATGCACAGCTGGTCCTCCGTATTCACTTGCTGAAACTCATTAACAGCATTCGCTGCCCCCTGGAACTACCGACAGCGTAAACCTCATTGAACCTGAGGCTTTAAGATCTCACCTCAAATTTCCCTACTAGTTGATAGCAAGAGGAGCTTTTAGAATCCCCAAAATCAAACCAGTTGAAAATGAAAACAGCTGCATTGTTTCCATGAAGGTGGAAAGCAGCAAAAAGGAGCAAGCTTGAATTATTTTTCAAGGATAAGGAAGACCGTTGCTAAGTGCTGAGAACCGGTTGAAACTGGAAGTAGTAGGTTAAGCCTCTAACCTGGCCCCACCCACCCCCGCCTCCAAGAAATCTCTCCCTGCTTTTGTATTTTGGCTCAGAATGTTCCCTTTACCTGGAACGCCCTTGTCCAATGGTTCTACATTTGCTGATCGTAGCCTTCTTTACAGGCTACCCAATGGGGAAATCTTCCTAGCCTTTGCCAAAGAAAATCAACCTTCTCCTGAGAGTCTAGGAGCATTGTCTGCATCCCCTAGGTGACATTCAGCACCTCCTGCCTGCTCTCTGGGCAGGAGGACTTCTAGAAGCCATGAGAGGACAGGAATTGTGTCTCAGGATGAGGAGCAGAACTGTGTCTTAGGATACTTATAAAAATAACATTTCCAACCAATATTTGCTACTTTAAAAAAAATGTGTAGGTTTTCTAACTCCCCTTACTTACCACCATGGCTGGCATTAGGACTGGAGAGCAGAGAAAGGCCCACATTGCTAATCATGCTTTCTCAGTGTGAGATCATTGTGCTGACAAAAAGGGAGGCCAGAAACCAAACCTGTTTCACCCAATGGCCACCAGAGGGGAGAGGGGTAGGGGGATGGGTGAAAAAGGTAAAGGGAGTAGGAACTAAGAAGTACAGATTAGTGGTTGCAAAATAGTCACAAGGAGGTAATGCACAGCATATGGTATAGAGTTGTAATATTGTAGTAACTATGCATGGTGCCAGGTGGGCGCTGGAAATATTGGGGGGGGACACGTTGTAAATATATGCTTATCTACCTGTATCTGAAACGCATACAAAATAATACCAAATACAAGATGTAATGGAAAATTTTGAAAAGGAAAAAAAAACCTGTTTCTCGTAAGTTCGATGACATCCAAAGAGGCTGAGAGTTTGATCATGGCTGACACCCAAGTTGATTTTAAAACACTTAGTCCATTTGCCACTAAATAATGTTTATGAAGTTTACCACTTCCTTTATGAAGGGATCAATTTGAGTATTTTTACATCCAGCAAGGCTGATTTGTGGGAAAAGGAACAGGCAATGTGCATTACCGGGTATGATTAGAAAAAAATATCAAGATGCAGTACTCTCTAAATACTATGCACCACTCCAGCTTCATCACTTTGATATAAGAAGTGTCCTCTTGAAAAATTTAGGTACACTTGAGACAGTCCATGGATTAAGCTAAGTAACAGTTATTCATGTACTAATTGAATTAATTCAACAAGATTGCTTCCCTCCTGACACCCAGTAAAACACCGTGCGCTAGAATAAAAGCAAGTTCCAAGGGGGAAAGTGAGGAAAGGAAACGGACCAATCAAAGAGCCCAGGGAGCTCAGAGCTGGGGGAGAGGCCTCTGCTGGCCCTGACAGGAGCTGCTATAGGATACTGGGAAGTGGAGAGACAGGTGGCATAGGGACACAAAGAGAAGATGCATGGGTGCTAATGAAAGTTCAATACCTTACCCAGGAGTACCCTGGGACAGTGCCCAGGCAGGCTGAGTGTATAAGGTGCCAAGCAAGTTCCTTGGGTTTAGTCATTTAATTATGTCAGAGTGGGTAAAAGAGAATCACTATTGTCTGACTGCTGTCAGATTCCCTGGTTCACATTTAGAAATTTCCCCGAGGTGTTCCCGAGGCTGTGTTTACGTGATGGCCAAAAATAAATTTTAAAAATTTAACAAACACACCATGAAAGGCATTCAGAATGAATGTCTAGATGACTAGTTCCATTTACAACAAAACTATAGAATGAAGGTTTGGTGTTGCCCACAGGGATATTAAGATAAACTTCTTCCCTCATCCTGTTGATTCAAACTTTTGAAACCCTGCTCTCACCCAGCAATCAGATGGGAAACAAAAAGAAATGAGAGAGATCTGCTGTCTTCAAAGAGCCAGCTGTCCAGGAATGGTGGCAGATGGACAGATAATCTCAATCAAACTTGAGCAAGCTGACTCAAAGCCAAGGCCAAGGAAAGCCAAGGCCAAGGAAAGACAAGGCCAGGGGAAGCCATGCGGGGCAGCACAGCAGACTCACCTCTGTTGGGGGAAGTCTGGTGAGTGCCGCCTCAACTATGAAATGGCCAACGATTCCCTGATGATTTGTTCAGTGGCATTGTAATGCATTGAACAGTTTTCCTGAAAACTTAAACTTCCATTCCTAGGAACAGCCTGTTCTGTCCCCAAAAGCACCAGAAGGCCTAGTTCTCATCAACATTAAGGTTTTTAACTATGTCTTGAACTCTTCTTGAAGAACAATGGACTGCCTGTCATTGGCTTATATTGTATTTTTCATGATTTGGTAACAGGTATTGGATCTTATACATTATCTTAGTCAACCAAGGATATATTACCTATTTTTCAAGATATCTTCAACTCAAAACTGAAACATAAGCCTCTGTCTTTACTTCTTTGTCCTCTTGCCTCTATGAGAGATGGACTTTTTTAACATACTATTTTTGGTTGACATGCTTGCTACTCAAAGGGCCCAAACATTTTTTTTTCAAGCAACACATTATTAGTGAAAAGGAAGAAGTCCAAGGTTGGTTTTGAAAAAGTCTAAAATACCTTCATTCACAAGTTGTCCACACAGGTCTTTCTGAGTGCTTGACCAAATGCAGCAGGGCTATCTAACACAGAATTTACAATTATTAGTTCCACTTCCCCTTTGAGGGAGCAAGACTAGACTTTAGGTGGGACCTTGGAAATTCAAAGAATAGTTCATAGTTTTGATCATCTCCTTTTTCTTAAGTAAATCCCTTTAACATTTTATATAATAATGGTTTGGTGATGATGAACTCTAAGTTTTTTTTTTGCCTGGGAAGCTCTCTACCTGATGATAGAGATATCTTGGCTCTAAGTCCATGTTTCTCATGACTTTAAAGATTTCTTGCCAATCCCTTCTTCTATCAACAGTTGAATCTAAAAATCCAACTAAGCAAACAAGAAGAACAGAGACAGAATCAAGGATACAGAGAGCATTTTGGTGGTTGCCAGATGGGAAGAATGAGTCAGGAGGTGAGGGGATTAAGAAGTACAAATAGGTAGTTAGAGAATAGCCATGGGGATATAAAATACAGTGTAGGAAATGGAGCAGCCAAAGAACTTATACACATGACTCATGGACATGAACAATGGTGGGGGGATTGCCTGAGGGCGTGGGGGGGCAGGGTTCTTGGTGGAAGAGGGCAAAGAGGGAAAAATTAGGACAATTTTTATAGCATAATTGATAAAATAGAATTTAAAAAAGAATAGGATGTTATAGCCACACTTTAGAAAGTCAACCTAGCAGATCATCAAAAATAAAATCTCAATTTATCAGTTGACCTTTGCTCCAGTTCTAATTCTATGAGAAAATAGGAAGATGTTCCCATCAAAATTAAAATTTCAATTTTACTAAGAAAGCTATTTCATAGCCTAATTCACTCCATTACTGAATCATATCTCCTCTAAATTTTTAAGTTTACTATTCCAAAATAAAACCGGCTGAAGTAACTTTTTATTTATGATGCCTGTAATATACTCATCACTATTCAAGGTAAATGCCAGGTGAAGAGATGAATTCTGTGTCCAGGGATACTGCAGGGCAGAGCTCTTGCTGTCTTGTCTTTCATGTCTGTGATCCCTGGACAAGTTTTCAGGGACAAACTAGCGGTTTATGTGGATTATGCATAATCAACCTTAGCCATCATTTTATGACCTGGGAACACCTAGATTACAAACCTGAATTACAAATCAATTTGATATTGCATTTTTTATTTTATTCACCTGATTATACCCTACCAAACAAAATAGAAAGACCAAGATAGTAAATCATGTCCTTTACTCGCTTTGGGACCAATAGACCATGTACCTTGTCTGCTCATCCAACGATTAATCAATGAGCCCATTCACGGTGCCAGGCCCTCTGTTAGATAAGAACAATGGTGCCTAGGTTGGTGAGTAATCCAGCTCCTGACTTCTTAGGAACATAATACATTTCTATCACATTTCTCTGAAAGAGTCTGTGAACTCTCGAAATGGTACTTGTTGATTGTCTCCCATCATGATGTCTGGGGGGGAAAACCTGAAAGGCAGGGCTATTTCCTGGAATTCACACGATCAGAGGCTTATTTTATTAAAGTCATATTAGGTAACATCACACGAACCACCAAGAAAAGGTTATGCAGAAGAATCCCATCTGCAGTTTGATTAAAAATGAGTTTACTGTATAATTTGATGGTTATCACAGTGTGGCTTGGGGACTAGAGAATCCAGAATCCATTTGCTTGACAAATACAAATAAGTTGTGGGAGCATGGATAGCATTCAGGGGATGGACAGCATATCTTCCCAACAAAACCTGCACCGTATTTAAATTGCTCCATTTATTTCTTGTTCAGTTCCTTACAATGCTCTTACTGCTCCCTCTGTAGATAGAAGAAGCAATCCCACCAGCTTTTCTCCTTCCTCCTCCAACCACCTTTAGATGCATTACGGTCTTTTACATTTTCAATAATGGCCATAGCTCTTCTTTAGGAATTGTTCTGGATCTCAAAAGAACTTCCAAATGTATGACTTCTTTTTCCGTTCTTCCAAAATGTAGTATTTTTAAGTCATGCCCTGGGAATCTAATTTTCCAATCTTTAAATGATATTACCCTTAATTGTTCAAAATAATTACCCCCTCTTCTGAACGTATACACACACACACACACAGACAATTGCATTTTTTCTTCCTTTTCTCTACCCAGTACTCCAAAGAATCTAAATTCCTGTAAGATTGCAAGAAATAAAACAAACCAAAGAAAGAGTGGATTCTATAGATTCTTAAATAAAACATCTGAAATAGGCCCACAATCACAGTAGCAATTTCAAGTGGGTCTTGTCTCATTCATGATGGATTGTCCCTCCCATTAAATCTACCTGCATGTGGGCTTCTTTCTGGCAACCACCCTCTTTAAGAAGTCAGGCTCAACAAGGTCATTCTTCTGAATTTTATATTTGGTAACAACCAACTGGAACAAAACATTAAACCACATTTAGTGACTCTTTTGTCCTGACCCTGAAAATGAAAGAAGTATCACTCTAACCAACCATGTTATATCAACAAAAGTTTAATACAAACAAAAAATATTTTTAAGTCTTACTTAAATTTAACAAGTAATAGAACAAGCTATCCTATTATTTTAAGGGCCCAATTTATTGGTGTACCCCCAAACTTCACAGTAATTTGTGATCTATAGTGTCAGGATATATACCTATCCATAGTATCACTCTCTAAGAATATTCATTTTCTCCCTATCTCTCTTTTTAAATAATATGTCCATAATTCATCCTGGGAAAATCTGCCATCTGTTTCAAGAGGATTCAAAGAAAAGTCCAACGTGAGACAATTAAATCATCTCACTTGGATAATTTGACCTGAGGGACCCCAGTCAGTCTCCATTGAAAAAGTTAGCTATGACATAATTTCAAAGGGACTGAAATGATGCTTTTCACCTTCTGCAAAATGAAGGGGTGGGGGGCAGTTAGCAAAAAAGTAAAGAACAAAGCAGATGCACGAGAATTGCAGAGACAGGAGACCCTGAGGGCTGAAGAGACAGAGAGTGACAGCCCTGAACTTCAGTGATTTCCTCACTTGTAATGCCAGAGCCCCAGAGGTCGGACTGCACATCTTACCCTCAGCTTCCGTAAGATCATCCAAACCTTCCTGGTGGCTTAGCATATATTTAATAGGCTCCATTTCAGACAGTTAAGTCCTTTTTGATTAAAACACCGATCTCCTTTAAGTACAGAGGTAAGCGCAAGGTGGCGGGCGTTGTCCGAAAGCCTGACTTTGGTGTTGGCTTAAAATTATTCTCTAACAGAGAATATGGGGCTGCTCAAAAGAACTGGGAGCTTTTAGAAAAGTCATGGTAACTCAAGGTTGCTTTATCTTTAAAACAAAGGAAGAGAACTTCTACCTCTGATAGTATGTCAGGTTAGATACCCTGAACACTTCTGAATAAAATGAAATATCAGATTGTAAAAATTAAGTACTTCTTAAATTCACCACTGAGCTTACATGAAAGTAACAAAGGCACCACACGTTAAAAGTAAAGGAACCCAGAAGTTCTAGCAAGAGAACCAGAGCTGACTTCTGACCTGAGGATTTTTATTGAAGTTGTGAGATCTTGAGCTTCCACTCTGACACTCAGCCAGGATGTCCGGGTGTGAGGTAAAGCCCAAGGCCCCCTCGAGGTGATGTACCCTAATAAATGGCCTCTGCCATACCCACCATGTAAGGGCAAGCAAGGCATAAATCCCACAGCACAGAACTGGGCAGAAAAGTAAGGAATAATATCAATAGTAAATTAAATTCAGACCTAGTTTCTAAATACAGAGCTGATCCTATCACTTCAGGGCTTTAAAATTTTCATGGTGCCCTGGCTGGTGGCCCAGTGGATAAGGCACTGGCCTGTGAACCCAAAGATCGCTGGTTCAATTCCCAGCCAGGGCACATAACCAGGTTGCAAGCCAGGTCTCCAGCCAGGTCCGTAGATGGAGTCAGGTGAAAGGCAACCATAGATTGATGTTTCTCTCCCTCTCTGCCTCTCTCCCTACCCCTTTCTCTAAAAATAATAAAATCTTTTTTGAAAAATTTTTGTGGTTTTTTGAAAGTCTAAGTTTGTTTAGTGTTCTCCCAATTGCACATACGATGACACACGAAGTACTTTGTCTACTAGCCCCACGTATCTGAGATGTTTGGAGGTTTTTACCTGTACAGGCAAGGAATTCCTACACAGAAACACCAGCGACAATTCACTGAAATGGGAGCTAAGACTTCGGCTTGACCATACAGCCACCCTTGTGCCATTAGGAACATGAGCAAAAGCAGTGTTTCAATTGATCTTATTTTACATAGTCACCCATGGCTGTGAGCTATAGTATTAGAGGGGAAGACCTAGAGTCTTTATATTTCACAGTTAAGAATAAACAGTCTTACATCTGACAGGGCACCCTAAACAAGATTAAATTCTCACCAGGAGCACGCATGACCTAATTTTTGTAGATAGACTTGAATTCCGTGACGAAGCTGCACGGTCAGTTGGGTGGGTATTTCTTTTGCCATTCCAGATCCACTCTTCTCCTCACCCTTGACGACCCTAGGCCCCTGGGGCTGGCCTGTGTGGACCACAGAAGTGGACCGCCTAGCCCTCAGGCTTCCACCTGAAGCTGATTGAGAGATTTCCCTGCAGGTGGAAGACAGGGAGCTCAGTCACCTTGGGTGGCTTATTTCCCTGTTCCCTGCCTGCGCGGTAGCTGTGGGCTGGCTCAATCTCAGGCCACAGGTCCTTTGAGTAGCCTCCTCTCCCCAGGGTCTGGGGTCTGCCACTTCTTTGGCCTCTCACTGGCTCCTGCTGTTACCAGCTCTGGGACACTTGCCAGGCTGTGCCTTGCTCCCCTTACTTTGCCCTTATTTATTACTGACCTTGAATGTCCCATCCGTTCCCTGCCAGGGCACTGACAGGTCAAATCAGTGGACACTTTTATTTAATGACACCTTAGAATGAGGCTTACATCAATAAATGAATATCCTACACCATAGAGTTAAAAGAGGACCGTAAGCAAATGAGCCATGCATCGCTGCTGTAGATATTACTCATTTTACACATATACATGCTGCACAAATGAACACATGCAGAGTTAGGGATAAAATGGAGGGCAAAGCTCCATGAGACAGTGGCACTGTTTCTATCATTAAAAGCGGGTTTCATACATCCTTCCGCAAAAGCAATTACAAGTGTGTTGACACGGACCCTAAATTGCAATTTGGTCAGGCTCCTGGGACCTGGGTGTTTTTAAAAGCAGGTCCCTTAGAAGGAAAGATCAATGGTCACTGGGTTCCTAGCAGTTCAGTCTAGTTAGGTTACTATTAATCGAAAAGGAAAGTGGAATCGGAATTTAGTGTCACTTGTCAACTAAACACGGTTGGAGAAAAAAATGGAAGAGCTGGTATTTTTCCAAGAGGGTGAGGGTGTGGAGGGCCTAAAAATCCTTGAACAGCTTCGGGTTGTGCCGGGGTGGTCCCAGGGGCTGGAGGAAGCTCAGCAGAACCTTTCTTTACTCTGAGGGGGTCCAGCCCTGCCCCCCCTCACCTCAAAAGAGGCAATTCTGAAGTTAATCTCCCCCAAATTTTCATCTGAGCCAACAACTCACTGCTAGAAAGAAAAAGGAACAGAATGTAAGAGCCACTCCTATGCAAAGCCATCTCTTGAACTAATGGGGTCCACTCCAAATGAGGTAAGGAATTTCCCCAACATCAGACACTCTGCACCTCCAAGCAGGTCCCTCGAGTCACGGACCCATTGTCCTTACTGTTGTCTTTTAATCCTTCCAATTAAATGTCATCAGGGTTCCTTTTGAAGGTATGTGTGTATGTGTGTATGGGTGCCTCATATGTATGTAAAGATGTTATGTCTATAATATATATATCTATTACATAGAAACATATATAACCTTACATTACTGAATTATAAATTTCTTAAAGACCTTTAGGGAAGAAGAAGTGTATGGTCCACAGTTTAGTCGCGGGCTGTATTGGTTAGAGTAATTCTAGTTTCCAATATGCATGTGGCTTGAAACTCAATAGGACTTAATTACAGGCAGGACAGTGATCACCGTCGTGCAATTGTCCTTCCTGTCCCTCAAGAACCCAAAAGTGAATGGGTGGGTGGGCAGGGGGACAGAAGGGAGCAAAAAGGGGATAGATGTAATACAACAACAAAATTTAAAAAAAAAAAAAAAAAGAACCCAACAGTTCCAGAGGCATTGCCACCTTCAGGCTGTAGCTCCCAGCGCCATCAGGGCCACCGCCCTCTGTGTCTGCCAAAAGAGGGAAAACGCGATGGAAGATCATACTTGGAGAACTGTTCAAGACCAGAAAAATGTGGCAGATGTCACCTTCTGTGAGCAAGGACTCAGTCCCATATAAAAATGTTCATGAAGAAAAGCAGAACCGGGATTGGGGGACATCAGTCTCTGCTGCTGTGGCATTGAATCTTCCTTTCTGCCACCTCCCCCCCAAAACACACCCAAGAAGAGAAACATCCCACGTTCTAAATGGGGCAGTTGAAAGTGCACACAGCGCCACCGTAAAGGCAAGGTAGATACCTCCTGCACATACACCCCCGTCACCCCCAGACAGCTGAGCCCGGCAGCACGGGTTCTAAGCTTCCTGCCAGAACGAGATGCACTTGAACCGGAGGAGAGACCCAGGAAAACAAGGGCCTGTCCTAGCTCCGGCCTGGGAAACATCAGCTTCCTTCACTGCCGTGCCTGACAGTAAACCACCTCCAAAGTTCACTGCCAGCTCCACGGGAAACCGAACGTACTGGCCCTCTGCTGGGAGACTGTACACTTAACTACCTACACCTCAGGGGGTGGGCTGCTGCTGGCACCCTGCCCAGCAGTTCCAAAAATGCCTCGTGCTTAGTGAAGATAACACTCGGTCTAAAAGCAAGAAACGCTGAAATCTCGGTGGTGTAACACGTCAATTCCGCTCTCCTGCGTGTAAAGATGGGGGTCCCTGGTCAGCCTCCAGCTCCCTCTGAGCAGCATTTCAAGACCCAGCCCCAACCCAGTTCACTCTGTCCCTTCTCTCAACACTTGGTTTCCAAAGGTCCCCAGGGGATGCACCCCACCAGCAGGTGAGAGGAGATGAAGAAGCCATGTCTCATTCTTGACCCCCTCTTCCAGCAAGTACCACCAGTCACCTGGACACATCTGCATGCAGGGAGGCTGGGACAAACATAGCTGTGTCCCAGCAATAGTGTTCCACTGTGACAAGAAGGACACATGCTTTTGATGTGGAGCTAGTCGCTGTCTTGGTCACAACCCGCTAGGAACCAGGGAGAGATCCTTTTATTTAACTAGTTGTTCTCAGTGCCACAAAGACTTCAGCTTCCACGAATAATTACTTAACAGTTTTGTTTCTTTAGCCTGGTGCAGCTGAGCTTCAGGGGTAGGTGAACCCTTAAATGTATGTGTATTTTTATGAGTCATTATAGGGTGCATTTAAAAATATATTTTATTATTTTCAGAGAGAGGGGAAAGGAGAGAGGCAGAGAGGGAGAGAGACATCAAAGTATGGTTGCCTTTCACCTGCCTCCATCTATGGACTGAGCTACACGAATCCGGTACATCGCTTACAAAGAGAGATGAGCAGGCCTGCTTCCCCCAGTGCTGCCAGTGACCCCAACTCTGATCCCGCTTGAGTCCCCAGTGATCTCTCCAGACCCCTGAGCTTGCCTCTGATATAAAAACTGGTTCATTCCCCAGGCCCACTTACAGTTCATCCACCTAAATAACCCTTTCTCCTTAGGATGACTGGCATTTATTAAGTATCTCCCATGTGCCAGGCATGATGTTTATCACAGCACGTTTCATTTGAAACTTACAACAGCCCATTTACTGATGGGCAAATTGGGTTCATAGGCCTGCAGAGTTGACCCAGGGTCCCAGGGTCCCGGGGCTAGTCGGTGCCAGAACTGCGATTACAACCTTGTTGCCTAATTGCCTTCTGTTTGCCTGGTTCAATAACCTATTTTAATCCCTTGTCCTCTGCAGAACATTGAAGAATGCGTTCATGGATTTATCATTTTCCTCTCCTGCTCTCCCTGGTTTATCATTTTAATTCTGAGTAGCTCATGTATGAAAAAGAGGTAACGGTGCGTGTATTATCTGTCATCATGTTTTCAAGTCGAAGGCATCAAATGTAGAGGGGAAACTTCGGGGTCTTGCGAGGGTGCCCAGGTGGGCTGCTGGCTTCTTCTCTCCGCAGCAATAAGCCTGCAGCTGTCCTTGGAGCTCTGATCACAGGCGTCACTGCGTGAGGCCACTCATGACAAAACACTTCAAAAAATAATTAACTGCTATTTCTGACTTTGTCTCAGGGAACCCAAGGAGCAAGAGCAAGGATCTGTGTGGAGACTCTAAAGTTCTTTTGTGGCAGGAGGTGCCTGGCGCCATCTCTTTAATTCAGTCGGGATGGAGGTGCCATGCTGGGCCTTTCACAGCCCCTGTCTGCTGGCTTCCCTGCTGGGTGTGACTGAGCTCCAGGGCAACTGACAGCCAAGCCTGGGGTCACCCCCACGGTAAGGAAGTGGTTGCAGATTTTTCAAAACCCTCAGTAAAGTAGCTCTATTTCCTTCCTTCTCCTGCTGCATTAACCATTTAATCACCTTGTTGGAAGTTATGGGGAGGTGGCTGGTGTCTTGTTACCTTTTTCTTTTTCCAGGGGAAATGTTTGAATTTTTTCCTCATTAATGTTTTTCCGAAGGGTAAATAGGAAGGTAGTATAAGATATAAGTCAATAGCACTCTAATTTGAAGTTCAGTAAAACGTGAGGCAGATCCAAATGGTTCAAAGTAAGTTAAAATGACTTGAGTAACGGGGTGATTCCAGCTGTTTCTGCCGTTAATGTGCCAACAGCGATGGTGTTGTTTGGACACCATCATAGACCAGAGGAAGGTCAAGGGGGGATCAGCCATCACCTGTAGTAAGGTTAGAGGCAGAAAGGCGTGGCGAATCTAGAAAGGATTAAACGACCAACTTGAAAGTTAATTAGACCTGAGTCCTTTATCCACCTGTGCCTCACACTTGCTATGGGAACCCAGTTCCCAGGGTTGCAGGCCATCATGCAACCCCAGTCAACGTGAAGCCCCTTCCCTGTCCTCTTTCTCGTGGCTTCACTGGTGCTAACCCTCCCGTCTCCTACCCCTCACTCAAACACACTCAAATCTCTAACCAGGAAAAGGAGCTCTTCTCAGCCTGGCCCTGCCCCGAACTCCGTGCTTGCTTGCTTTTCCCTTGTTCAGCTGTTTCTGAAGAACATTCTACTCCCACCATCTCTACAGCCTCACCTCCCAGTTCCATTTTCTCAAACTCGTGAAAACAACAGGTTTTCACATCCTACCCATCCACACACTGGCCTCAGATCTGCAAAAACTACACTGGAACGGCCACCAACGACCCCCAGAGGGTCCAATCTGCCACCAGTCTGCTCCCATGTTACAGGTCCTTTCTGCCCCATTTGAAAATAGGAAAAGTCAACCTTTTCTAAAATTCTTTTATCTTTGGTTTTCACAGTGTTATTTTTTAGTAGGTTTGCCCTGACTCTGGCTACTCTATTGTTGCCTCCTGCTTGAATAGTTCTGCTTCTCCCCTTCTTGCCCCTCAGATGCTGCTGCTCCATGGGGTTTTACCCTCTCAATTTTCTGCCTGCCACCCTTCTGCCCACGGGCTCTCTGCAGGGCGCCCCGTTTGAGGTGACGACTTGAACTCTGATCTCTGCTGCGCTAATGGCAACAGGAGCTAGTTCTGCAGCCCTGCCCTCTGCCCCGAGCCTCCCACACAACTGACTAAACACATGTCTTCACTGGGAACTGCTGTCCAACACAAGTGAGCCTAAATTTGACATCTTCTTCCCACAATACTTCTTCCCTCGATTTATTCCTCCTTTGTTACCAGGAACAGTTTTTATAACCATGTGTTTTGGATAATACTCCAGCCCTGGTATTAAGGCACTGATTCCTAGCCTTCGCCCCTGCTGAGTGGCCAGAAGGCCACTGAGCCCCTGCCCCACAGGTGACTGGGTCACAAGATAGGAGGACACAGGTGCTCAGAGCACAGCTGAGTCCTAGGAATGGGCGAGCCCAAGAGGGAGAGGTCTGAGTTCCTGCCCAATCACCACACCAGTGAAACTCAGACCTCCTTTGACTCCCGTTTTTAGAGTCCACTGTGTTTAGCATAGTTTAGAAGAGTCTTTGTTTCTTGTAACCAAAATAACCCTAACTAATAACTTATATCACTTGTATCATTAAATCACACTGACCTCAACCCTTCAACAGGATAGCAATGTTGTCCCTATTAGCACACCTTGTCCCTACCTCAGAGTTCCCCATTGCCATGGGAGTCCCAGAACTGACTCCAATTATAACATGACTATCTGGATGCTTCTAGCTAAGTGGAATCTCGGGCAGCCTCTCGTCCAATTCTCCTCTCTCTCAGGAGCTGCTCGGAGTCTAAAATGTCAAATATAAATTATTAAAGAACACATTTAAGAAGTCGTTTCTGTAGGTTTCCTGACTTTCTGATGCTGCGCCTTCGCTGGCTGATCGAATAATCCTCTTTGAAATTCCATTTGCCAAATTACCTGTAATGAATAAGAGGACTACCACCGGAGGTATAGGAAATGCTTCTCAAGGTGCCTGCTCTTGGAATGAGTGAAAACAGCGACTCCTTGGGTAAGCTTGATTTTAAGAAAAGACACGCTCTGAGTTCTGGCCTGAAATCAGCCTTTATCACAAAGGGAAGCTGTTTGCATGAGATGCTGCCTGACATCTAATGATAATATTTATAACTGTGATGTTGAAAAGCTCTTCACATGCATTGCTTCTTCCAGGAATACAATGGAGCCCTTTCTGAAATCAACCTAGGTTCACCCTCTTTTAATGAGCTGGAAGTAAGATAAGCTAAAGGGTACCACAAATGTCCTAGTCACATGCGAGCAACTCCAAGTTCTTTAGCCCCTTTATTCCGTAAGGATGCTTCCCATCAGAGCAGGCTCTGAATGATTTTACAGAAACGAAATATCTCACAATGCATAAGGGAACAAGAATCCATGCCAGCTTCACTAATAAACCTTTTCAAGGGAAAAAAAATACAGTCTTCCAGTTTAATCTTAAAAAGTTTTCATTGGATATATTGTTAGGGTTCCCATCTCAGAAAAATGATAAAGACCTCCAGTTTATATAATGCAAATTATAAAGTTAATCCTGTAGATGTTCAAAAATGTGTGATTCATCATGAGTCATGAAAAAAGAGAAAAGAAAGAAAAGCAAAGGAGAAAGTACCACTAGGTTGAGCTGTATTTATTCATTCAACACCTTGGTGGTTCCAGCTTTTTTAAAGCTCTCTGTGGTCCTGCCCCTAAATGTGTGCCTCTATGTGCAAAATCAAAAAAGTGAAAGAGGGAAATAGTTCTAACACTATTGTTAAACTTTTCCAATAACCAAGAGACATGTGGACTCTAAGTCACTGTAGAAACTTCATTTGAGCTCAGCTGAAATAAGTTTTAATGAAATTTTCATTAAAAGGCAAAAGACTTATTTAGTCCACTTTACCAACTAAGAATGTCAATCTTGGTTTTTGAATTTGGGATATAAGAGCCTATTTTCATATAGTTAAATCACTAGCCTGGTTCATCTAAGATATCTTAGGAATTAAATTACATATTGATGATATATAAATTTGCATAAAAAGATACACTTCTGGTTATACTGAGTTGGGAAAAACAGGATTATGAAAAATGGATGTCAATAATACTTGATAAATCAGTCAACTTTTCCCTCTACTATTTAATATGCTGCTTTAGAATTTCAGAATTCAATTAATGTGTGCATTTGTTTATATACACATACACACATAGATACACAGTCTGCCATATACTTTGCCCCCAAAATGACAAATGATGATTACCAAATGAGAAGAAATGTGAATTGTATCCTACCACTTTGAAATGTGTTTAAGCAATCTAGAAGAATGGTTCATCATCATTGACAACAAGCCCAGAATTTATCCAAAGTATTTATGTATACAAAGGTAATTTAACAAATTATAATCAAATTTAATTAAAGTACATCCCATGACCACAGGGAGTATATATATTTTAATTATAAAGATGAAAAAAGTATGAATCTGTGAAAATAGGTTGAGAGCAAAGGGACTTTGGAGAAGGGAGAAGTCAGGGGGCTGAACACATTCGCAGAGTTGACCTAAAGCAGTGGTCCTCAACCTTGACCATGCATTGGAATGACCTTGGTTTCCATCTATTTAGGTGCTAATATCATTCCTGGCATGAAGTGTTTGTTAACCCTCCAGGTAATTCTGAGTGGCCAACGTTGTTCTATGAGAACAATTGCTCTAATAGATGTCAACCACGATCTACTTTCAAGGTCAGACTGAGATAGACAGAAGAAAGTGAATCAAGGAAAGAGGATTAGGAAATGTAACATCAGGTAGTGTAATTTGATGAGAAAATGCTGCTGGCGAAATCTAGACCCCTGTCATTCCAGCCTCAGCTTCCTGTGCTGAATGCCATTTACCTGGTGAGGGTCTCCCAGCTCAGAGCATGGCCTTCAGTTTGACACATGAAGAATATCAATTATTAGATGATCCAACTCTCAGAAACCTGTATCAAAAACTGTATTCACACCACACTGAAGTGTGAATCAGAAGCCAAAGGACACCTTTCCAATATGAGACGCATCTGCCTGGTAGGTCAGGTGTCACGTTGTCGCTGGGGTAAAGTGACCGGGGAGGCCAGACTCTACTCGAGTCAGTAGAGGATCGGGAAAATGAATTGGGCAATTTCAGTGGCTAACACAACAAGTGGACAAGCTGGCTGCCCCCATTTCCTCTGCCAACGCATCCTTGATTCATGGACCAACACCCATGCAATTTCAAAGCAATTTCTTCCCTCCAAGATGATGCCCTTAACTCCTCATTTTTCTTTCCTTTCATGCTATTGCCAGTTTCCATTGGTAAATTCCTCCTTTAGTGAAGTATGATATTACACCCGAGCTTGCTTGGTCTGTTCTTCCAGTTTTGGGTCTGGGAAGCATATTATCTCCAATAATTACATATTGATTGTATTTTTTTTTAATTCTCAGGGATCTAAAGAAACCTTAATTTGTTACATTGAGAAGAGAGTTGGCAGTAGAGAACTGAAGAGGGGACATACTCAGAAGTAATGAAGTACCAGTTTGTGTGGCTTTGCTGAGGACAGAGCCATGGCCTCTGGGGTACCTGTTTACTTACACCGCCCACAGCTCCTATCAAAATTCTGAACATGAGCCCTGGCTGGTGGCTCAGTGGATAAGGCCCCAACCTATGAACCAAAAGGTCGATGGTTTGATTCCCAGCCAGGGCACATAACCAGGTTGCAAGCCAGCCTCCAGCCAGGTCTGTAGCTGGAGGCAGGTGGAAGGCAACCATACATGGATGTCTCTCTCCCCTCTGCCTCTCTCTCTTCCCCTCTCTCTAAAAATAATAAATATTTTTTAAAAATTCTGAACACGAAACCAACTATTTGAGTGTTATGAATGACTACATATACTATATATGTGTATCATATAATGTACATATAAAGTTTAATTACATACATGTATTTTAGCTCATTGAGAACTCATTTCTTTGTATTTGCTTATTCTTAAGAGAGTAAGCTGGCCGGTAGTAGGGCTTTCTCCTCTTTTCTTCTCCAACTGTTAATGGGGAGGAACGCAGTCCCAAAGTCCTCTTTTCACAAGAGTAACCCCTTTCCCATCTCAACAAGATATTAGTGTTAGAAGATGAAATCAATACCTTAATTTTGAAAAACTCAAACAAGAAGAAAACCACCTGCCTAGATAGCATCTGTGAATGTTGTTGCTGAATTGTCATTAAAAAGATGATCACCAGGCATTCATTTCTCACCACTCTGGAGGCTGGAACTTCACAATCTGGGGCACCAGCTTGGTCAAGCCTGGTGGAGGACCTTCTTCTGGGCTGCACTTGGCCCGCATTGTGTTGTGTCCCCTCCTAGTGGGACAAGGGACCAGGGAGCCCCTGGAGGGTCCCTGGGGTAGGGGCGGTAGGACCTGTTCATGCAGCTCCACCCTCATGGTCCGGCCAACTCCCTCCGCTGGAGGGCAGGACCACAGCCGGGAATGGGAAGGGGGGCAGACCTCCCGTGCAGGAGCTGTCACAGGGGAGCTCAAGCTTGCTAGTCAGAGTTCTGGGTGTAAAATTTGGGCTCACCAGCAGACAGACTTAAAGGCAGGAGGCAAAGGGGTGCACCTAGGTGTGAGGGGCCGAGGGCCTGGCCCGGAGGCCCAGCACCATGTGTGGACAGGACAGTGAAGGAGGCAGCAGCCAGGGAGCCTGGGAAAACAGAACCAAACGTGGAAGTCTCGAGAAGAAAACACTGAACAGGGGAGAGCTCCACTCTGTGGGTCACTGTGGAAACGTGTCAGGTGGGGACAGAGGAGTGACTGGCGGGCCTGGGGTGGGCGAGGGGGCACCCCCACTCCAGCAGACAGTGACAGTGTCCTCCAGTTCTCACCTTCGATAGCACAACTGCCACGCTCCAGCCCTGGTTCTGTGTGGAACCGGCCGCCGAGCCCGGCCACGGGGAGCTGACCGATGGCAGACGCATGAGTGCAGAGGAAGGGACAGGGCCCAGCCAGGGTAGGGATGGAAAGACAGGCAACGGTGACCTCAGAATAATGAGAAGTGACCATGACGCTGGCCCTGAGTTGTTCCTGAGGCAGGCACAGGGGTGCGGGGTGCAGGGACATGGGGCACAGCGTGGGCAGGGGCCCTGGAGGGCAGCAGCTCAATGGCAGGACATACTGGAGCAGCGTCCTGGGCTGCTGACCATGCCCGGTGGCTGCAGCAGTGGGAGCCTGAGCACTGCACCCCAGGGCGGGCAGAAGGGGTCCCTCCAGCTCTCAGGGGAGGAAGCGGGGAGGGTGGGAGGCGCAGCATCTCCCTGGTGGGCAGGATCCTTGGAACTTTTCGTGACGCTCCGACCATGACTGTGGTCCCCACTCCTGCTCCTTGGGGTGGCTGGGAAGGGGGAATTTTGTCTCATACCCGCATAATTTTGCAGCTAAAGCAGCAGAGTATAGAAAGGAAAAAAGGCTTTATCTCCGTGTGCCCAATCGCATCTCTACAGAGAGCAGGGCTCCTTCCCCCAGCACGTCTATCTGCCTTCCCTCCGTTTCAGGAAAGAATGATGAAAATGCTTCTCGCCGAGTCCCGTCCTGAAATCTTTGAAGAAAACTTAACATCTCTTTAGACTTGCTTCACGCTCGTGAAGTCTGCGAAACCAGAAGGACAGATAAGGTTGCATCCGCTTCAATTCCCGTTTCTCTTCAAACATCTGCCAAGTTCCGCACATAAGAGTAAGGCTCTCCTTGTTGGTAATATACACATCCGTAATGACTTAAAATGTGCCATTCACAGAAGGAATAGTCTCACATTAGGAAACTTGGGAAACAGGTTCTCTGGCTTCCCTGGTCCTGACAGGCCTGTGTTTCTGCCACTGCCATTCCCATCCCTGACCAGTCACAGCAAAATAAGTTAACAGCCACCAGGCCGCCCAGACCCAAAAACCAACTCAAAAGGGATCGCAGAACTGAATGTAAAAGCTAAACCTGTACCATTTCTAATGAAAATGGTAGAAATTGGTCATAATCTTGGGTCAAGCAAAGAGTTCTTAGACACAACACCAAAATCATCATTTATAAAAAAGAAAATTGAGAATCTGGACTTATAAGTTTTTCATTTCAAAAGACACCATAAAGAAATGAAGGAACACACCACAGAAGAAAAATGTAAGCAGTCATACATGTAATAAAAGGATGTGAACCCAGAATTTACGTAAAGAACATTTTCAACTAGCTAATAAGGAAACGCAACCCAAGTTTTTAAAGAGCAGAGTATTTGAACAGATACTCCCTAAATAAGGTATGTGAGTGATTCATAATCGCATGAAAATTGCTCAATGTCATTAGTGACTCATTAACGACACAAACATGAAAACCACAGTGAGATGCCTGTGTGCACCCAACAGAAAGGCCGTAATGGAAAAATACTTGACAGCACCAAGCATTCTTGAGGCCACAGAGAAATTGGAACCATCATATGTCCCTGGTGCAACTGGAAAATGGCACAGCTACTTTGGAAAAACAGTTTGGCAGTTTCTTTCAAAAGTGAAACGTCAATTGACCATCTTATGCAACAATTCCACTCTCAGAAGTGTACCCCAGCAAACTAAAACACCCATCTACATAAAAACACATCTTCACATGGTTACAGAAGCATAAGAGGAGCCAAAAAGCAGAAGCAAATCAAGCATCCACCCCCGTGTGGATGGGTAAACAAAACGTGGGGTTTCTACAGCGGAGTACTATTCAGCAAAAAGCAGAACAAGTTAACTGGAGCGCAGACATGCATGAATATCAAAACCACTATGCTGAGTTACCTAAAAAGATTACCAAATTCCATTTAGACATGCATTCCTCCAAAGCATTATTCCATTTATATCAAATGTCCAGAAATCGAGAAGCCATTACAGATGGAGAATAGAGCCGTGCCTGCCTGGGGCTGGGGGTGGGGACAGACTGTAAACAGGCAGGAGGGAATGGTTGTGGAGGGTGACACTGCTCTAAAACTGGGTTATAACGATGATTGCCTGTCTCCATACATTTACTAAAAATTATGAGATTTCATGGGTGAACTTTATTGTGTATAATTATAGTTCAATAAAGCTGTTTAAAAACACTTTAAAGAGCCATTAGGTCCCTGAGGGTCAGCAAGATATATCTATGGCTTTCAGAAAAGAATTATGTACTCCTCGGATATGAAACATTTTAAGACACCCCTCAGACTGGCAAAACTCCCAGTCAGATCACGCCACATGGCAGTGAGCAGATAGGTCAGGGTGTGGTGTGTCCTACCACACCAGTCGCAACTCCAGGAGCCCCGTGGTTGAGAGCAGGAGCCAGATACTAAATATTCCCAACTTCATAGGCCTCACGGTGTCTGTCTCTACTCCTCAACTCCACCTAGACAATAGCAACAAGCAGGCGTGGCTCTGATAAAACTTTATAAAAATGGGCCATAGGCCAGATTTGGTTCAGGGAATGTAGTTTTCCAACCTCTGATAAAAAGCTTCCATGATTTATAAGTCATACTCAGAGTTTATTGCAAATCCACCAGAGACTTTATGTCATGTTCATCCTCATTGACACCCCATGTGACAGAGAAGCCCCCTGAATCCCCTGAGATGGGGATGAATTCCTCATTCTGTGGCCCAAAACAAATCTGATGGCTGAGCCCAACTTCCAAGGGGGTAAGAGAGAGCAGAACCAGCCCGTGTCCGTACGCAGAGCTGGATGTCACCAGTCAGCCATACCTAGTGCAGCGACAGAGAGGGTGTGATGTTTCATCCACTTTCGGGAAAAACGTAGGTTGGAAAACCAGTGTTGGCCATCATGGAGCACATTGAGCAACATGAAACAGACCCTACCCACCCATAGATTTGCTCTTAGGTGGGCGGCCCTACAGAATTGCCCTCACTACAAAATACATACAAAGATGTATTTGCTGAAGCAGAGTTCGTCACAGAAAAAACTGCAATAACCATTTATTAGGGGAATAGATCATTTATATTTTTTCATAAAATGGTATATGATACAGTGCTGATGAGTAATAAATGGATCGTTAAAAGCAAGTGGCTATAGATCGGTATGGCTAGATGCAAAGAAAGTTATCTTGAGTTAGAAAGTTGCAAGAGTACATATGCAATGATTCCATTTACTTATTATTAAAAACCCATGGTTAGTGGAGGCAAATTTTTTTAAATAAAAATAAAAATAAACAGGCATGCACGAACTTTAAGACACTCCTGATCCCTGAGAAGATTTGGGCCTTAAGAGGTTTGCTAATGTATCTGCAATGTTGTGTTTCAATAAAAGCATTGAAGAGGTTATGGCACAATGGTGATATGTATTAAATCTGGGTGATGGAAAAGACAGATTTCTCTTATAGTTCTCTGGTTCTTATTTGTGGGTTTGCAATTTTTGGAATTAAAAAGAAAAGTCATCACCGCACTTCGCGACAGCTGTCAGCAGAGAGGCCTGGGGTGGGATCCGATGGGGGTGGGCGGAGCTGAGACCTAGACACCGCACTGCTCCCCAGCAAGTCAGATGCAAAAAGGGGCTGAGGAAGGGGCAGGAAGGCACAAACCACCGTCACTGGCTGCGCTGTCTGAGAGCAAACCGTCAGGACTCAACTCTCTGATTTAGGGAAGGCTGACAGGGAATAAAACTCAAAGAAATGAAGTCCATCTTTCATGCCTTTGAGTAGTAATACATCACGGTCATTTAAGAGATGCAAGCTAGGGCTTTTATGAGCGAAATTACTGTGCCTTCCACCTGGTGAAGACACCTAACAGGAAGGAAATGGAAGGGAGGGCGAGAAGAAGGGGTGAGAGAGGAAGGAGGAGATGGGCTGGGAAGGGAGCGAGGGCCCAGCGGGAAGTCACGGCACGAAGGGTGCAAGTCGCTTCCACGCAGCGCTGGGTCTCAGTTTCGTCCTCCCTAGTAAGAGAACAATGACCGAGATTCCAGCTCCACGTTCTGTGACCCTCAGGCTCTCCATGGAGGTTCACGTTTGGAAAACTGGTGTTACCCTGGGATAAAAAATGCTGTCTTTGTCTGATTCAACTAACTAAGTACCAGAATAAAAAGTCAGGGTCACCTGGCCACGTGACGGTCAAAGCCACACGCCATTCTTCAGGGGAGTTGCTAAGCTGAGGGGAGGCAGGGAGGGAGGTGGGGAGACAGACAAGGAGACAGCTAAGCACAGGCCTGCTGACGAGAAGCTGGCCGGGGACCACCCTCTGGCCTGAGGGCCTGAAAGAGAACTGTGAGCAGCACCAAAGGTGAACCCCTTCCTCCGATTTTCCAGGACCCTGAACAACCTAAAAGAACCCATAAGACCCCGACACACCCAAACCTTCAACCTGTCCCCAGGTGGATGTGGAAAGGTTTAGATTACAGGGTATGGGACCAAGTCTTATCAGAGTGGTTTCTAAAATACTGCAGATGTGCCGAACACTGCAGTGATCTCAAAGGAAAGCATGTGCTCCAGATGTTTCCTTTCCCCATCTGCCTCCTCCTCACCAGGCCTGCGAAACACCAGTCCTTCCTACAGAAGCCGGAGCAGCTTCAGCTCCTCTCTCCAGCCAGGGCCCTTGGCCTTTGGAGCAGGACTGGGCCACATCCATTTTCCCTCCAGCCGTCCACGGGGGCCATCCAGGGGCTGTGACCTAACGCGGGGGTGAGTAGCTCCCAGGTCCCTGAACAGGACAGGCTCTCCTGAGACCCAGAACAAGACTGGTTTAAACTATATTTTCTCAGGATGGCACGCAGACATTTCCAGGTGGAAATTTTCCAAGCAATTTAACCATTTCTACTGGGATATGACATCATCACACACCAAGGCCTTTGCATTCAAGTGTCAAGACCCGGATTTACACAACGGACATAAACATGAAGCCCCCATGCTGCGGCAAAGCAGGTTAACGGAAGCTACGTGCCTGCGTCGCTGGGAAAAGGCACCCCCACGTGCTATTTTTGTAAAAGGCTGTTGGTAAGTTGGAGCTTGTGTTTCCTGGGATGTTATTGGAAAGCCTCTCTATTACTGCTGGGCGAAAAACACTTCTCACATTTTAATTCTGTTGTGGAGAACATGTGGATTCCAGCCAACACCCTGAGGACAGTTTTTCAAGTCCATGAAAAAGAAAGAACTCCCAGTTACAGAGTCCAGGCTTTCTTCATGTAGGGATTAGCATGTGCGTGGTGCCTTCTCTGTGCTGGGATTGGGACTGAACGCAGGTGTGTAGATGTCAAGCCCTCTCTGCCACGTGGATCATGAGGTCTCCCCTTTGTGTCCCCAGTGGACACCAGCACAGTTGTCTCTGAGATGAACAGGACAGTGTGTGCTGCATCATCTGTAGCCCGGAGAGCTATAAACTGTGGAAAACTTCAGTCTGAGGAGAAGCAGGATCCGATGTGCATTGCTGAAGGATTATGCTGGCCCAGGTAGAAATGACATGGTATCAGAAGGACAAAGGAGACGGGGCTCAGGGACCCGGTAGTGCGGATGAAGTTTGAATAGGTGAACTGGCAGACAAAGGACGGGTGGCAGAGGTAACTCACTGCTCCCTGGTGCCAGCTACCAGGCAAGAAATGGAACCATGGGTGGAAAGAGGGACCGGAAGGAGCAGGTTTGCATGGACAGCAAGGGTGACAGACGAGGAGCTTGGCCATGAGCAGTTCATGTGGAACCGTCTAGAAACCCTTAGGCAATGAACCTAGAGCTCCGAAAAGGTACAAAAGGCACACGTGAGACTAGGTGTAGATGAACTCCCCGCAAGGAGCTGCATACTGATCATAGCCAATACTGGTCTATTCTGCTCTGGGTGAAGCAAGCCCTTTGCATCTATTCACTGACATCTTCGCACAAATCCGATGATGTGGGTGGGCCCTGTTGTTATGTACATTTTGCAGCTCGTGACACTAGGGTGTAGATCACCGAGGCAACTTGCCTGACACCCGCCTAGCTAGTCAGTGCTGGAGCTGGGGACACTAGCAGAGACAGATGCTACCGTCCTGGGCTCTGCACCCTGGCCCAGTCCAGCTTCCTAAGGGACATGGCCACAGGGGTAATGCTGGCCAGCAAAGGTATGAGAGGAAGGAAGGAAAGGATCGCTTGAAGAATATAGAGAACAGTGCACTAAAAAAAGGAGCACAAAGACCAGGTGGAAAATAGGTTTAAGAACTATTGAGGAATCAGTGCCAGAAACCCTGGAAATATTACTTTCCTTTATACGCACGCATGTCCTTGGTAAACACACGGAAGAGGAAATCAAACTGAAACCAAATAGACCTTACAAGTGACCTAGTAATCCTGTTCAAACACTTTTGTTGAAATGGTAAAGGGTCCCTGCCCCCACCGACCCCACGAGCATGAGGACAGGCACAGAGGGTGAATTTCAAAGGGCAAAGAAATGCCATTTACAATCGAGTCCCCTTCCGTATCCTCTCTGCCCGGTGACCCGGAGTTCAGCTTCGCCTCTTGGTAGGTAAAAGCCACGGAAAACCAAAACAATTCATTCCACCAGGACCTCTAGCCCGAAGAAGAGACACGAGTGACAGCACGTCTCAGCGAGGATGCGAAAGCCAACCTGACCAGCCCTAACGTGCCACGGCCGCCACCAGGGAGAGAAAGAAGGAGGCAGAGAAAAGGCAGCTTTGCCATCCATCCTCAAAAGAGCCACCATCGGATCAAAAACAGACAAAAATCCATACAGCCCTTCGATATGCTCCTTGAGGCATAAACCTTCCCGTGACCCAAACCTTAGCCCGTCGTGCGCGTTCCAAGTCTGCCAACGAGCAAGCGTCCCTCAACCTAAGCTCCCGTTCCGCAAGAAAGCTGTAAAGCCTGTGCTTTCCTCCTTTGCCATCGGGGAGATAACACGAACATATCCTGCTCGGAAGAGCCAGCAGCTGGCACCCCTGAGCGCTGCCCTCGCCTTCCACGGCAACATGTTGCCCTCTTGTGGACCTGAGGAAAACCTCCACCCAGGCGAGGAATTGCCAACGTGCCCCTAATCAGAAGGTGGCCCGGCTCCCCTGGCAGCAGAACGGACGGGCTCTACAGTGTAACTTCCTCTTGATGGAAGTACCCAGGAGCCTGCATCCCTAGCAACCCGCACCCATGCTTCTCCTGCAAACGAGGCCGCTGTTACCAGACTGCTCATGCATCAGACGTGGATTGGGCTGTTATGAAAATACAGGACACTTGAAAATGCAGAGCCTGTTCTGGCAAACGTTTGCAGCTCATAAAAGAAGACCAACGGTTGACAGAAAACCGTGTGTCCGTTTCTCTGGTGGTAGAGACAGGCTTGAACTGGGACAGCTGTGCAGGTGGAAATCCCGCTGGGGACCGGGAGAGCCCAGCACTAGGAGCCTGGAGTCCTGTGACTGTAAAACCAGTGTTTGTCCTCACGTGCACAAAACTTCAGTCAACGTGAGCAACGTCTCAGAAAAGAAAGTATCATTTCCTTCCGAGAGGAACCAGTTTTCTTAGCTCCCTTCTCCTCTCCTGGCTCCTACTAAGAATTAAGCTCCACCCTGGCTGGTGGCACAGTGGATAAGGTGCTGGCTTGTGAACCCAAAGGTCGCTGGTTTGATTCCCAGCCAGGGCACATAATCAGGCTGCAAGCCAGGTCCGTAGCTGGAGGCAGGTGAAAGGCAGCCATACATGGATGTTTCTCTCCCCCTCTGTCTCCCTCCCTTCCCCTAAGAATAATAAATAAAACCAAAAAAAAAAAAAAAAATTAAGTGCCACTCAGTTTAGTTCATTCCCTAGTGAACCCCCAGTATCAACAACAATGCCAAGCATGTAATAGGTATTCATCATGTTTTTAGTTTACGGCTATGAATTCTTTAATTCAAATATAATTCATACCATAAAATTCACCCTTTAAAGATTACAGCCGGGCTTTGAGTTTATCCAGCAAGTTAAATAATAGTGGTACAGACATTACCACTTTCAATAATTTTTCTTTTCCCTTTTCTCAGCTTTATTGAGGTATAATTGGCAAACGAAATTATAATATAATATGTATAAGTGATGTTGATATACATACATTGTAAAAAATTTCCACTATTGAATTAACACATCCATCACCTTGCACACTTATCTGTATTTTTTTTAGTGAGAACACCAGTTCCACTCTCTTAGCAAATTTGAATTATTCAGTCCAGTGTAACCAACCATAGTCAGTTACCCACAGGTCCCCAGACCTTATTTCTCTTCTACCTGAAAGTATACACGCTTTTGCCAACCTCTTCCTTTTTCCCCACCCCCATTCCCCACCATTGTACTGTTTCCAGGAGTTCAGCTTTTTTTTTTTTTTTTTTTTTTTTTAAGATTCCACATATAAGTGATATGGTGCAATACATAACATTCTCTGCCTCGCTTATTTCACTTAGCAGGATACCTTCCAGGTTGATCTGTGTTGTGAATGGCAAAATTCCATTCAAGGCCAAATAATATTGAATTGTATGCAAATATCACATGTTCTTTATCTGTGCACCTGTCAACTGACACGGAGGTTGTTTGCATGTCTTGGCAATTGTGAATCATGCTGCAATGAACATGGAAGGACAGACATCTCTTTGAAGTAATTATTTTGTTTCCTTTGGATAGATACCCAATAGTGGGATTGCTGGATCATATGGCAGTTTTCTCATTTATTTGGTGTCAAATCTAAAATCTCATTACTGATGTCAAGAAGCCTACCCCCTATGTACTTTTTTTCCTAGGAATTTCATGCTTTGGGGCCTTGCATTCAAGTCTTTAATCAATTTTGAATTCATTTGTGTGTGTGGTGCAAGACAGGAGTCCTGTTTCATTCCCTTGCATCCAGATATCCATTTTTCCCAGAACTATTTAATGAACTTTATATACTTTCCCCATTCTAGATTCTTTGCTTCCTTGTTAAAAAGGCAAATAGCCATATATCTGTGGGTTTGTCTGAGGTCTCTGAGCTCTGGTCCCTTAATCTATGTGTCTATCTTTTATGCCATACTGCTTTGGTTACTATAGCTTTGTACTGTAGTTTGAAAGCAGGAAGAGTGATGCTTCCATCCTTGTTCTTTTTCAAGACAACTTTGTGTATTTGGGTTCCACTGTGGTTCCATGTGAAGTTTAGGATTGTTTTCCTTTTTATTTCTGTGAAAAATCCCGTTGAAATTTTAACAGAGGTTATTAACTCTCTATATTTCTTTGACTGGTACAGACATTTTAATAACCTTATTTTTAAATCAAATTAGACCTTGGGTAAAAAGAAAAAAAAAAGGTGAAGTCAAAGTTGAGCTATAAGAGAAGAAATGTGTGTTATGTACGAAACCCCTAAGTTTGCAGTACTCTGTTACAATAGCAATAGGAAACTAATACAATCCCTTTTCATTATTGAGCATAACTTTAATGGGAGCCATCTTCCTGGCAATTTGAAATGATCTAGTGGTTTATTTCCAGTGATGGATGAGAAGCATCTTGGAATTAAAAAAAAAAACAAATGACAACTAGAATAACAAATTGTGATATTATTTTATTTTAAATGGCCCCAAAAAGTATTTATATAGTATGATGGTTAATTTTATGTGTTACCTTGACCGGGCCTTAGGGTGCTCAGATCGGACATTATTCCTGGGTGTTTCTCCAACCTCTGCCTTTAGGCTCCAAAATAAAGGATGCTGTGGATGAACTGAAAAGTATTTCATTTTTCATTCGAACAGAGTAGAGTGGTGCTTCTCAACCGACATAGGGGTTACTTTTTGAGGATCCTGTCCTGAGGAATTGTGAGTGCCAGGGAGCGACTTGCTGTCTTATCCCCCCAAGGGATTTGCACTAGCTCCTGTCAGCCCCAAGGCATGAACTGAACAGAGGTGAGTGAACACTTGAGGCAAAGGTTCAGAGCTGAGGAGCGTTAGGCCATGCCCATCCGTCCATCTCTGGAGGCCAATTAAGCCAAGTACTCCAATGCAACACTTGAACACTGGAAATTAAAGCTGGCAAAGAGTTGAAATTCTATCACAAAATTAACCATGGTCAGGGAAGTAGCCACAAAAATGCTCCTTATAAAAATAAAGTATACTTGTGCCCCAATTGCTAAGCAAAATAAAGGAACTTTTTATTGTGAAACAGACAAAATGACTCCGTGGATTTTATTTTATTTTTCCAGCTTTTCCATTAGGAGGAGAAAGGGGTCTTTGCACCCTGAGGGATATGAAATTACTCTTCTTCAAAGGTATTATCCTTCAGGATCTTATGAAAACCCGCACACAGAGGACCTTACAAATCAAGATGGACAGCTCAGCAGAATTCCCTCTTGCTCCCCTGCGAACTGTTGATGTTGATTTGGGGGTCCCAACGTGCTCAGAAGCAGAAGTAGGGGACACAGGGCTCTCATTTATTCTTTCCATGTTACCAGTGTGGGCACATTCTATATCCTCTATGGCTGTTTTGGCCAGACAGCATCTCACACAACTGCATCCCCAACAGTAAGTCAAGAGATGGAAGACGGTTGGATTACATAAGCTAGTCCTTCTAAGTCTACCTGGTACGCAGGCTCTCGGTACACGTCGGCTGGTTTTCTTAAACTCCACTGTCAAACACCTGGCTACAGAGCCCCGGCTTTTACCACATAATCAGGAACAAGATCCTTAGGAGGAGGAAAGGAAAGTCTCCTTTTCTAACCAGAAAAGGCCCTGAAAGCAAGTGCCCCGGGGGACTGACTACCCCAGGTGGTTCTAACCTTAGATGTTCCGGCACCTCAGCCCCTGAGACCGCACCACCCAAATTCTCATCCCGGAGCTCCAGGACCACCGAGTGGAACTGCGCTTCCCGTTCCCACCTACCCCTGCCAGGAGAGGAGAGTCCGAAGCCACGTTTCCCGTTTCAAAATCATCTGAAAGCAGCACCATAATTGAACTTTTTCTTCTCATTATCTTATTCTGAAAGGGGAGGGGGGTGTATTTTTTATTTGAGTCTTTAGGATAGGCTCGCATTTCTTTCTTTTCCTGCTGACCTTTGGCCATCCCAGCAGGAGCTCCCGACCACCCCTGCCCCCAGCTTCTAAACCTCTACCTGCCAAGAGACTCCGAGCAGTTTCCAAGGGAACATTGCTTCAAGGCAATGATCCTATTAACGAGCTCCTTCTGAGAACAAATACCCATTTCCTTTGATACCGTTCAGTGGCATTTCATGACGGCCACTCCTCTTGAAATGAAGTGAGCAGTCCCGCACTTATCCATCACAGGTAGCTGAGAATATCCCCCCAAAGTGAAATTATCCATAGGGTAATTCCCCACCCCGGTAGGGACCATTAGTTCTGCCAGTGAAAAGCATCCAGTGCTCCTACAACTGAAAAGTGCCTTGAGATGACAAAAGGTCTACAAATCAGGATGATCTCAAAATCGGAGAATCAGGCCCTGTCACCCAAAGGCCTCCAGAGATACAGCGCCCAAGTTGCTGCCTCAGGCAGGCACCGCAGCCAGAAATGGGACTTGGGGAGTCTCTCAGGAGTGCCCCTTGCTGAGCACTAGCCTTTGGAGCTCTAGAATACCTTTTAGAAGACTTATTTTTTGTATTTTTCTCAATTAAAAAAAAAAAACAAAACACAATCAACTTTATAAAACATAACAAATCTCACACATGAAAAAAAAAAAAAAATCAACCATACTCCTACCCTACCCTCCAGGAGAACCACTGTTACCAATGTGAGACATAGTTCTAAACTGGTTCTGTGACTCTGTATATTTTTTAACTTTTTAAAAGATTTTATTTATTTATTATCTTTTAGAGAATGGAGAAGGGAGGGAGAAAGAGAAGGGAAGAAACATCAATGTGTGGTTGCCTCTTACACACCTCCAACAGGGGACGTGCCCCACAACCCAGGCATGTGCCCTGACTGGGAATCGAACCAGAGACCCTTTGGTTCGCAGGCTGGCACTTAATCTACTCACTAAGCCACATCAGGCAGGGCTACATTGGTTTTTTAAAAGGCTCCAATGAAACACAGCATACATTCTTTCATAATGCATATTTTCACAGAACACTTTGTTTTAAATATTTTCTCCACACTGCTAAATATGTCAATAAAGATTTACAACACTGCTAAATAGGTCAATAAAGATTTTTAACATCTGTACTGAATTCCAATTTACCATGTTGGAATTGTAGCCATTGGTGGACACTTAGATTAGTTCTAATTTTTCACACGTCTAACTAATAGGGCAGTGAGTATTCTCAAACCTATTGTTTCTGTACAGCTATACCATTTCCACAAGACCGATTCCTAGAAGGAAAATTGCTAGATTATAGACTATATTAGTGTCTTGAGACTTTTGATACACATTGTCAAGATAGTCCTCAGAATGGTAATAACAATTGAAAGTCCACCATGGATGTATGAAGATGCGTACCTGTAATGCCACTGGAGTCCTCACACAAGCCCCCTGGGACAATAACATCTGTGCATGATAACCACAAGATTCTGCCCCCTCCTGAAGACCAGAAATCAGTTCACTGATAGTAGATTTCTATACTAGAAAGTAAGAACTAAGGTTTACTGATGTTGATTTATGAATCCTTCCAAGGCGCTGTGGATATTCTACAGAAATACTGCAGCAGCAGATTCTGGTTCTTTCTCAAAAATGAGAATACTAACCATTGTAGATTTATCACAAAATTAAAACCAAGGCAGAAAGATCTCCATGTACCTCACCCTTCCACATGCACAGCCTCCCCCACTATTCACATCAGTCACCAGGTGACACTTTTTTAACCAAGGATGAACCTACATAACACTGACAGCTAACAGAGGTCAGTAGGTTACCACAGAATCACCCCTTGGTGCTCGACACGCTTTGGGTTTGGTACGGTAGGCACCCACCTTATCCATGGGTAATATATTCCAAGACCCCCTGTGGATTCCTGGAACTGTAGATAGTACCAATACCTGAGGTCTGTCCCAAAAGTATCGAGCCAATGTCAACGTAAAAAGTTTTCGTAGGAACACTCGACTTTCAAATAGTGGGAGAAACGCCCACCCTAAAAACCCTCTGTGGTCTGCTTCTTACATCCTCCCACCACCCAATACCTAGCAACAGATTGTTTCATGATCTCCATAATGTCCATAATGGAATACCAGTTTGTAGTCTTTTCAGGTTGGTTTCTTTTACTTAGTAATATATGTTCAAGGTTTCTCCATGTCTTTTCATAGCATGAAAGCATTTTTTTTTTTTTTTTTTTTTTTTTTTAACACTGAACAAGATTCCATTTTCTGGATGTATCTCAGTTACTTATCTATTCACCTACTGAAGGACATCTTGGTCGCTTCCAAGTTTTGGCCATTGTGAATAAAGCTACTATAAATATCCTTGTTCAGATCTTTGTGTGGACATGTTTTCAACTCCTTTGGGTAACCATTGTACCAAGGAGTACAACTGTTGGATCATATGATAAAAGTAGCTGAGTTTTGTAAGAAACTCCCCAGCTGTCATCCAAATTAGGTGTGAGCAAAATATTTTTAATGAGCATTGTTTTACTTACGCTGTGTGCGTGTTTGTGTGTGTGATCTGTGCTACATTCCACCTATTGGGTGAAATGCTGAACCTTGGCCTTTTGTGTTTCTTTGAATATCTCTACATCTTCCTTACTCTAAACCTGCATCTGAGTTGAAAAACAAATTGCAACCCAAGGCCTGCACTCATCTGGATAAAATGAAAGTTTACTGAATGTGTTTAGGCAAAAAAAGCTGAATATAGGAAAAAATAAGTTGTGACAGTTTGGGCTCTGCAATAATAATGAAATAAAAGCATTTCCTAATTATAATTAGAAAGGCTGGGGAACACTGAAATGTGGGTAAATGAAGTATGTTTTCAGTGACGTTTGCTCTCTATGTTGAAATATAATCTTCACTACATCTTAGGAAATTATTGATGGCAGATGTTAAGTGTATCAGGATAATAGGCTCATGCAAAGAAGTGAGTACATTTTATTTTAAGCTTTTATTCATTATTTTCAGAGAGAATGGCAGGGAGGGAGGAAGAAAGGAAGAGAAACATCAATGTATGGTTGCCTTTCACCTGCCTTCAGCTAGGGACCTAGCTGGAGACCTGGCTGGAGTCCTGGTTACGTGCTCTGGCTGGGAATCGAACCAGCGATCTTTGGGTTCACAGGCCGGCACCAAACCACTGAGCCACCAGCCAGAGAAGTTAGTAAATTTTATCCCACCAACCACAGAAGGCACAATAAATGTGTGTGATGAACAGTGACAGTCTTGAGAGAACAGCTCTCAACAAAGACCCAGGAACCAACAGGATAAAAAAAAAATTACTTGTATTGGGTGCATAGAAGCAACTTTAAAATTGGGATTGTTAGAAGATGCTGCTTAAAACGAGCTACATGAAAGAGGACCTATTTTATGCTGAAGAAGCCTGTTCTGTCAGGGCTACTGAAGAAGCAATTATTCTTAGGAGTTCATCAAAAAGTAACTGCCTCTGAGTCCATCTCCAGCTACAAAATTACATACAAGCACTTAGCACTACCAGTTTGACCTTGGGAGCTGACCTCATTCAAAAGATTCAACAGAGTTGTTGAAAAAGACTTCAACATACCTTAATTGAACATGGCACATTTTATAGCAAAAGACAACATAGCATGAAACCAAGAGCAAAAAATGAACAGAACTTAATTCTGTTCTATATCCCAGAACCATTCCAGAGCTCAATAAGAACGACCAACCATATAACCAGTGAATTGGGGTTTCCTTGATCCAAATCCCCTCCAAGTCATCAAACCAACCTGTACACTTGTCTTGTTTTCAATATTTATGAAAGTTTTTCTCTGAAATAATTATCAATTGCTCATTGTTATAGTAATAATAGAAAATTAAAATTCAACACTGAAACAGATGGGCTCCCTTCCACTCCACTCCAGTCTCTATCTCATTGAAAACCCCTACAAGCCAAAACCTAGTCCTCGGTTGAATGGATTATTACTCAAGAGTTGTGAGTGACAGCTTTGCTCAGGGAGAAGCAATTATTTTGGTCTGGAAAAAGTTCACATTTTATAATCAACATCTGTATAAGCATGAAAGGAGAAAAAATGTTTCTGTTTACAGAAATCTTGACTATTAAATGTTTTATCAAGTGTCGTGCTGGGGAATATCTATGGAATACTCAATGAGAGTGTAGATCATACATTTCCATGGCCTTGAAGACATCTCTTTAACATGGCCTGTCTCACATTGGGGTCCACATGACCTTGACCACCTCTCCATCTGTGACCCCTGCTGGCCTCCATGCCTCCCTGACAACTTGGACCTGAGGATCCTGTTTGAGGATCAGTGGCTTCTCCAATTCAACCAGCTCCCCCTACTTATACACTGTATGACTGAAGAGCAATAAAAGCCTTTCCAACCTAAAACTATTGTGTATCATCATTTTTTAAAACTATAACAAAGGTGTAAATACAAGTTTGATTCTTCTAAGGCCAATTTCTATACTTGACAACACTGCTTTATTTCACCATTTAAATTCACTTTTATGCACATAAGGAAATTTAATACTATTTTCATGCGAAAGGCTGTGAAGAGTAAACTCCAATAAAGTACCAAGGTACTTTAGACTCAACAGGTAAATTATATATACATTAGTCATGCTATTAAGGTAAATAACAGTGACATCAATTTCTTATTTTCTTAAAATGCATCTACCCTGTGTGTTTTTCTCTAACTAGAAACATTAGCGAATACACTAATAAGCTGCACATGTGTCCATGTTATTTACATTAGCCATGTTTTTTATTCCTTTCATGAACCAGCTGCATTTCAGCATTGAAAACATTCAAATTAGGGTTAGCCAGCATCATTCAACTGTTACCTCCTCCTTTCTTAATTGACTAAGATTCAGGCAAGATGTACTTTCCTACTTTCTCCAATCCTAACCCATAATTTTCAATGCAAGCAAATTGCAGGTAGACGTCATTCTTTCTAACCCTGCAAAGGAATCGCAGGTAAAGCTTCATTGTCCCTGCAGGACTTCTGTCCGGCTGTTCCAATGGCAAGAAGCTGTGCTTCCAGCTGTGGAACAGGGCAAGGGCTGGTGGCTAACAGGACCGCTGGAGGCTGAAGATGAGTGTGGTGTCCCTTCTGCAGGCCTTGGGGTCGATTTAGAATCCTGAGCAGGATGACTGGATATGACAACGCCTTTTCAAGTTTTCGCTCTAGTGTTGTTGCCAGAGACAGGAAAGAGTAAGGAGACGGCAGGGGTGTTGGATCACAGGAAATGGCAAAGCTGGGTGTGGCGGCACTAGAATTGGGGTACAGGTGAAATGCGGGGACTAGGACTGCCAGGAATTGGTCACCATTTGCCTGCTGGGTCTTGGCAGGGTAGGGTCTGGCGGGGCAATTATAATGGTATTTTTACATCATTCTCAGGACCAGCTTGGCCAGATGCAAGGATGGCATTTTGAGTCACAAAGATAGGAATGTTGAGAAAGAAGGGAAGGTTTTTGAGTAAAAACAAGGAGATCGATTTTGTCAGTTCTAAGTCAGGTAGAAGCATCCAGACCAAAGCAAACTAAGGCCGACCACTGCTTCCGTCACTCTGTTCCCACCCTTCACAGAGAAGTAGAATTTGTAGCCAGAATCTTATTGAATCCACAGATGCTTAGATTAATGCATAATCAACATTACTAAACCTTTATCTTTTAGTAAATAACTGTGGGTATTTAAATATTACCTTTCTTTCCACCCTATTTGTATTCGTTTTCCAAATGGCCTCTATGATACGAGGACATAAGCACTTAAGCTATGTGGACCTAAATGCTTAATAGGTAGCTCTATCAGGCATTTCTTTGGCCTACAGAGGCAGTAAAAACATTACCAGACACGAAAGGTGCTGTTCACACAACTCAGAAACCGCTGCTGAGATGCCCTGAAACGCTAGAGGGAAACTACACATTGGTGTTGCATCTTGACTCTTCCACAAAATCAAATGAAATGCAACAACTTTGCATAAAACTTCATTGGGTTTCTACAAAACTAACTTCCAAATATAAAATTCTTAGTTTGTATGTATTTTTTTAATAAAAACTCTGTTTAGCCATTGTATAGGATTTCATGGAGGTAAACGTTACATCCTTCGTTTCAGAAGAATTAATGTTAACTTCTATCTTTGGTTTCAAGTTGCTGTCACTGAAGGCAGCTTTAGGCAAAGCACCCAGTCCTTATTGCTGAAGAATTTCCCTGCTTGGAAATCTCCCTTCAGCATTCCTCCTGCTGCATCGGTAAAGAAACTTCAACCTCACTGATAGGAGAAGACATGCAACACCATATCAATCCAGCCAAACTCTTTCATAAAATGGTAGGGGTGTGTTTTGCTTTCAATATCCCAACCAGCACCAATTATTCAAACCATTCCTTTATATGAATTAGTCTTCCCAGAAAAGTTTCCTTAATACAGGCAGTTGTTACGAGAGATGGATTTACTTTAGTTAACGTCTGCATAAAAAAGATGGGGAACTCTGTCCCAGGTTCAAGCATGGGACCACCCTGTGTTGACTTCCGGTCTCTTCTCTGCCAGGACCCTGAGCAGGGTGTCATGATATTCTCAACTGTCATCTTCCAGTTTTAATTTGGCCCCACACTTTGTGAGCACCAGAAGAGGTATGCAAGGAAAATGCCTTTTTACCCATATTAGTCTGGCTTAATGATTAGGAAAGGGAGACATCAATTTTGCCACCAATGTCCAAAGGGATATATTTAAGAAAACTTGTACTTTTGTGCTTGGAAAATACGGTTCACTAATTATTCCACTGGCAGGACTATTCCACTGTTCAAAATCAAAACCATTTTCATTAAAAAAAGAATTCGCTTCCAGCTTGGATTATTTTAGTCTCATTAAAAAGCAATGCGTTTAAAATAATAATTAAGAGCTGTCAAGATTTCCACTCTTAAACAAGCTCAGGTTTGACAGGATCAAACTGAAGAAGTTCAACCAGGAGATGAAGGTGCATCTTGGTGTCTCTTTTTAAAAAGTCTCAGCTGCTATTTATCATAATTTTAAAAATAGCCTAAGAGAAAATCACTACCATTTGAAACCAAGTCCACAGTCATTGCTGACAGATTTACATGCTTTTGTTTATGTTCAGAACTTGCGTGGGCTGATTTAAAACTAACGAACAAAAACCTCATCACCTGCTCCCTCTGGGTATTTAGCCAAAGATAGAAAATACAAATTCAAAAGGCTATGTTCACTGCAGCATTATTTACAATAGCCAAGATATGGAAGCAACCCAAGTGCCCATTAATAGGTGAATGGAGAAAGAAGATATGGTGCACTATACAATGGAATATTATTCAGCTATATAAAAGAATGAAATCTTACCATTTACAACAATACAGATGGACCCAGAGGGTATCGTGCTCAGGGAAATAAGTCAGACAGAGGAAAGATAGGTACCATATGACTTCACTTTAATGTGGAATCTAAAGAACAAAATTAGTGAACAAACATAAACTCATAGACACAGAGAACTCATTGTTTCCAGGTGGGAGGGGGTTGGAAGACTGAAAGAGGTAGTTACAGAATAGTCATGATACTTACTATGGGGATGTAAAATATAGCATAAGGAATATAATCAATAATACTGTAATAATATGTATGGTTCCAGGTGGGGACTATACTTACCAGAGGGATTTCATCATGATGTAAATCTAACCACTACACTCTATACTTAATATAAAGTAATATTGAACGTCAACTGTAATTTTACAACAAAAATGAATACTTTTTTAATCCCATCATCCAGAAACTTTGGAAAACGGGTTCCCCTCACTGTGTCCTTTTGAAGGTCGTGACTCACATCACATGCTCAATACAAGTGGCACTTAACTTAATTTGGCCAATCCTGGATTTAAGAACCCAAGAGGGAAAAAAAAAGAGCTGTCCTGGTACCATTCAGTCGAGTTCACCTTCTCAAAGGGTCCTGAGCCACCCACCCCAGAAGCCAGAGTGACGTTAGGAGAGAGAAGGGGGTCAGGGGGCTATTTTTATATTTCAAAGACCTTCATTTTGCAAAGTGATTTTTTGTGTTATTTCAATACAGCGCTCCAGATTCTAAGAGGAAAAATCAAGCCTTACACCCACCATCATTGTCCCACTACTCCCCTCCCTCCAGCGTCAGATGAACCCTGTTCAAGGCAAGGCAAGATGTCTTTGGTCCACTTGCCTTTTTTTTAATAATCAGTACAAACTAAATTCCAAGAACCAAGTAAGAGTCACTCACAAAAATTGGGCACAAAATCAGAAAATTCAGCCTCTGCACTTGAACTTAGATGAATTGTGACTGAGAGGATATAATGGGCCTTCCATCAGAAGCACTTGGACAAGGGTGGCTCTAGGTTGCCTTTGGGTCACCAGTCCAAACAGAAACAAAGCATCACAGCCTGAGCTGAGACTTTGGGTACCTGGGTGGCCATGTACTCATAATGAACACGCACAGAACAATGGGGTGCTCTGCATGACGCTTGGAAAGTGAGGAACTGAAGAACCATGCTTGGTAGGGTTTCCTTCAGAGAGACCTGGAATAGAAGTCATTAGAGATACGTCCTCACGGGGGTTGGGATGGGCAGAGGAGGGGAAAATTGGGACAACTATAATAGAACAACAATAACAATGACTTGATAAAAAATAAAACCTATAAAAAACTTGTGGAAGTGATGGATAGGTTTATGACAAAAACTGTGGTTTCACAGATGTATAGTTATCTCCAAGGTCATCAAGTTATAGCCATTATGTACAGCTTTTTGTATGTAACAAAAAACGAATTTTCTCTAAAAAGAAAAATGTCCTGAGCCCTGGCTGGTGTGGCTCAGTGGACTGAGCGCTGGTCTGCGATCCAGAGTCGCCAGTTCGATTCCCAATCAGGGCACATGCCTGGGTTGCAGGTCAGGTCCCCAGTTGGGGGTGTGCATGAGGCGTGCGTGAGGCAACCACACACTAATGTTTCTCTCCCACTCTTTCTCCCTCCTTTCCCCCCTCTCTAAAAATAAATATTTTTTAAAAAGAAAGAAATATGTCCTCCATGGTTAAGCAGGTGGATTGTCTAGTTTCTGCAAATACATAATATACCCTTCTATCTAGGCCCCTCAGGTTAGTTTAGCCTGACCTCACAGGTCCTCGTTTGCCTCGAAATTTCTTGATTAGCTACTTGGATTCCAGGAAACTTTGACAATAGGAAGAAATCGCTGAGAGAAAGATTTTCCAGGGCCAAGAAAGGCCAGTGCCCACTGAACAGGAACATTAGTGCTTATTTAGAAAGAAATCCACGAGGCCCGTCTGCTGAAGGCAGTGCCCGGAGCACCTTGCTCCTAAGTCAACTAACAGCCTCAGGTTTCCGTCAACCGGATTCTGCCCCCACAGGGACTGGTTTCATCAGATTGCAAAAGAACCTGCCTGAGCACACGTGTGAAGAGGTTCAAAAGTAACACATCGAGCACATCTTTACTCCTCTGTCAAAACACGTGCGACAGACACCACCCAGCAGCCAATCCTCGTGTGACCTGTGGACTGTGGGTGATAATTTTGTGTGAAGGTGGCCTCAGGGCTAGAGAGGACCGCACCCCTCTGGCACAGGGTGTCAGAGGTAGGGGAGGATGGGCTGGGGGCTGGGTGGGTGGGGGGGGTAGGGGGCATAAGGCAAGTCTGTCTACTTCCATTCAATTTTTCTGCGGACCTAAAACTGCTCTAGAAGATAACGTGTGCTAAAAAAGAAGCAAGAGAAAGAAAAATCCGTGCAACCAGAAGTCCAAAGCACACACTTCAGAGTCAGAGAGACCTGGGTGACCATTCGGACACTTCCACTGCCAGGGGACCCCTGGGGCAGCTCATTTGTCCCCTGTGAGCCCCAGCTTCCTCGTCTGTCAAATGGAGGTAATAAATACGTGCCTTCAGCTTCTTCATGAAATACTGCATGTAAAGCATCAGGGAGAGTGCCTGGCACACAGGAGCATTTCACGCTTTGCATACGCTGCCCAAAGTGAGTCCCCCAAGGGTGCCCCGGATTGGAAAGTTATTCTGTGGGACAGAAAGCTTAAATCTCAGTCTGACTACTCGGAGAGACTCCGGTGCAGAGAGTCAAGGGCAGGAGATGGAAGCACAGAACCCGGCCCTGAGAAAGAAATCATTCCCAGGAAGCAACTTAGGTCAAACCCTTGCTAAAGCATGTCAGCTGCACCAATTTTCATTAAGACAATTGAGAGGAACTCGATCCTTTCGTCTAAACCGCAAGCAAGTGGCAGACTATGAGACGGAGGATTTTCTGCAATTAATGATAAAGGTCTTAGTATAAGAAAACGAGGGCTGTCACAAAGAGCCAAAGGGGACAGAACAACAGAACACTGGGGAGAGGATTCGGCAGAGCTGGGTGATGAAAGACAACCTGGGGACAGGTAACAGCTGTAGCCACGTTGGGCTAAGGGGTTTGACGGGTCTGTAAGGTCCTGGAACAACAGAGCCCCGTGTCGGCTTACATGGAGTCACGGTAGGAAAGGGCCTGAGGAGACTGAACGTTGCGGGGTGGTGGTGTGTGGAAGACCTTGCTCCTGCACCAAAAACTGTGTTATTGTCAAAGCCCCAGAAATGGCTATACTCTCCCTGAGCAGTGTGTGTGTGTGTGTCTAAAGGTGCTGTGGATGTAATGGGTGCTTCCCCCCTCACCAGGGCTGCTGAGAACACTTGCAGACAACGTCTCATAAGGGTGCAGGACACCGTGAATAGTGTTGGTGTATTCGTGAGCTCCTCCGCTTTTATTACCCATATTCCTTTCGTCCAAACCCTGTTATGCTTAATTGACAAGAGCATGACCCAGTAGGGTATCTTCGTAAACCTGCTTTTGGTAACAATATGAAGGAAAAAGAAAATGTTTTTAATTTCACAAGCAAGGAACTTTTAGAGCAGAATCCAAAAAATGAAATGGGTACTACGTGAATGGCGCGGTCCCGTTACCATAGCTTTCTAGGTGGTTGGGTTTTTCATCTTCCTTACTGTTGCGCCTTCTGCCACATATTACAGGCTCCAGAATCCCAGGCAAATTGCAGGGCTACATGGCCTGACTTACGGAGCTGCTGAGGAAAGGAAAAACGTAAGAGCAGCATGAAAAGAGGCAAGGACATGGGTCCCGGTGTTTCCGTGCAGATACAAGAAATGGAAAAAACTTCAACATCAGTAAATGTGGCAAAATAGTTAGAAAGTGGTAAGTGTGGGGTAGTACTCATGTTGTCATTGAAGTGCAAAGTTTACATAATTTGATTTTTAGTGATGGCTGTACCTCATAGGTTCACAAACAACATGGCAGTGTAAGGACTGACTTTCACATGCCAGCACAAACCCATTCCCCACACCTTGTTTTATAAATTCCACTAAAAGCCCATTGATAGTTCAGTGCTGCTAGGCCATTTCTTTCACCTTTCTGTAAGAGAATTTAGGAATAGAAGGAAGACATCAATACCAGATTACAAAGAATGGCTTTCACAATCTCTTCCCATCAATAGCATTTACAGCACATGAAGCTGGGAGACTTGCACCAATTTTAGTGTGATATTGCTAAACTATAAAGGACATGAGAGGATCGTATAGTTTTCATACACCTAATATAATACACACACACACACACATCATTATTTGAAAGGCATGGAAAGAAACAGCTATACAAGTTGAATAAAAATAACGACCATTTCATTTCTGCTCCCTAAAATACTTTCCTTTCATCACTGAACACAGACTTCAGTATTTGTTCAGAATCTCCATTGTCAAAAATAAGGCCAGTGGTTCTGGGCCTTACAATCCTGAGGTCCTCATTAATCCACAATCAACAGCCACCGACGGAGTCCTGCTGCTAGTATGATTAATATTTGGGAGGAAGTAGTTTCTTAAGAGCAACTAATCTTGGAATAGCGGTTTGCAGCTCACTCATTCCTCCCTACACCCTGACAAGGGGGTCTTCCGTGTGTCTTGATTTTGTCGCCCAGGACACAGAAGCTCCGACAGAGGCATCTCACCCAAGCGACTCACCCAAGACCACAATCTAGTCAGCAGAAAGTCAGACCTCTCCCGCTTCCTGCCTCTCTTCTTCCTACTTTCTTCCCACAAGTATCTCTCGGGTAGTGAGTTAGTCTGCTCGGGTGGCCCTCACAAAATACCACAGATAGGGTGGCTTAAACAACGAGGATACATTTTCTTACTGCTCTGGAGGCCAGAAGTCCAAGATCAAGGGGCCAACAGCGCTGGTCTGTGGCACGTACCCTCGCCAGGCTTGCAGGTGATGGTCCCCCTTGCGCCTGCACACGGCCTTTGCTCTGTGCAACAGAAGAGAATCTCAGTGTCTCCTCCCCTTTGGAGAAGGCCACGGACCTATAGGCTGAGGGCTTCCCTATGGCCTCCTTTAACCTAAATACCTTTGTAAAGGCCCTGTCTCCGGAAACCATCTCATAGAAGGGCTAGGATTTCAGCACAGCAGCATGTGGAGGGACACGAGGAATGTCAGTCAGCGACAGGCAGCTCTTCCGTGACAGTCACGAAACTAGAGATGGAAACAGTGACAGACAACCAAGACCTGGTCCCTGACCTGCTGGGGCTTCTGATCTTCAAGGGAGAACAGGCACAGAACACAGCCTCGCTGTCCCTCACTCAGCACTACCTACAGAGAATACACTATCTACCCAGTCTTCTTTGTACCATGCTTTCTTTTCAATGTTGGTATGGGCCCACAAAGGATCAATTCAGGCCCGCTTGTGTCCGATTCATTTGTCTTTAAATGTGTAGAGACTGAGATCATGAAACGTGCTCTCCAGGGCCCTGGAAATAGGGTTAGTGGGGTCCTTCCTAATGGGAGAAGACAGTGGGCCAAGACTTGTCAACAGACATGCTCATCGCCATGGTCAAGGGCAAGGACAGTCTCCGTACATTCTGTGCGGGAAAACTTTCCCTGCTCATTAGGACCCAAAATCAAGAGCCAGTCTATTTAAGAAGCCTCTGCTGCTAAGCTAAAGCAAGTTCACAAGTGCTTCAGAAAGTCTATTTAAAAAGAACACAAGGAACTGAATTCAACGGTATCACAGCTCTCTGCGCCTGTAATTTGGTGTCACCTTCCCACGGCACAAATGGAGGTTCAAAAAACGTAGGAGAAGAGAGAGAACATTCTTTTTTTCTGTTGTTTAACTCCATGCAAGTGAACAGCGCCTGGGTCACCAAGCACCACGGATCTAATTCTGCAACGTGTTTGGAATCCATTCTCTGCCTCCCAGCTGGTGAAAGCCTCACATTGAATTAGATGTATTATCGGCTCATATCACAAATCTGGCTTCCACCTCTGACTCTGGTGCTCACGAGTTTCATGAACTCGAGAGCGAAAGACCTGGGCTCTCTGGACTATGATGTTCTCAGCTGTGAAAGTTAGAACAATGCTGCTGTGTTGGGCTGTGTTGGGTTTAAGGAAAACAGATAGGGTCCAGTTACCTCAGGACAGCATGAGATTATATGGGAAAATACGAAGATGGAAAGGAAACTCAGTCACCATCCAGATTGCCAGCCTGTTGTTCATCACGGCACTGGTCGTGTGGCCTTTGGGTTACAAAGTCACACAAACAGGAGAGTTCATTGTTCCCCACCAATAACTAGCATGTCAGCCAAAATAGGGGAAAGCCCATCAGCTTCCCTCTTTCTCCTTTTCCTCCCCATGCTTTCTTGTCTAGGACCAACAAGCTGTCCATGTTTTGTCTCATGACTCCTATTACCTTCTTGCTCTGTGGCCTCCCTTCTGCAGCCTTTTCCTTGTGTATCGCATGTCTCTTCAGCTGCTCCTGCTACTCATGCAGCCTTTTCTGTGAGCTTCCTCAGAGACAGCGTGTGATCGAATGACCGCTCAGAATAGAACTCTGTCCGTCTGTCTGTCTTTGGGACAGAGCTTGATTCCTGACCCCTGCAGACTACTGCTCAGCCTGCCGATGGCTGGCCATCATGGCCAGATCACACGGATCAAACATGGATGCCTCTGCATACGACCCTGTGAATAAGGCTGGGCCCCTGCCATTTCCCAGGAGAGCAATGTAAGTGGACAGTTACATGCATGACCTGCCTGGTACAGGCATTGGTGAGAAATGATGGGCAGCTTGCCCAGTGCCTGACAGATGCTCAATAAAACTTAGCCCAACCCCCCTCTTTTATCCCTTAGTGCAACCATTCTACATGAAGCTCAATTTCTCTTTCTACAGCATAGGTTCCTCCAAGTCTCCTTACCTTTCTTCTCTACCCCAATCCATCCACCACACCTCTACCAGAGCAACTTGTACAGATCAGGGGGAGTTAACCCTTTATTTAATATGTTTAATATGAATTGAGTACACTCTATGGGCTGGACACTTTTGATGATGGAAATACAGAAATTGATAAGGTATGTGTTCTTCTCTCAAAGGGCTCAGAGAATAGTAGAGAAAACCAATAATCATTAATACATACCTTAAAAGGTATAGTGGAGCCCTAAAAAAAGAGTAACACATTCTTCCCTGGTCAGCAAAGATGCTTCTAAAGAGGAGGTAACAGGGGAGCCTTGAGAAATACAGTGGCTCAAAAATAAATGCTCAGAAAATGCTCATTCTTTGCACAGAGAAGATCTTGGGAGTTTGAAATTTTCATGCAGAAAATTGGAGCATCATAAGTCAAAGAGGCCAACACCCTGCTTTGAAGGGATGTTAATAAGGGTTCATGTAAATAATAATAATACATTGAAAAGAAATAGTCCATAAACCAGCTGGAATTTTTTAAAAAGTAAACAATGATAAATGGGTTTCTGTGCTGCAGGATTTCTTAGAGCATTCAACATATAAATGTGTTTTATGAACTTGATGTAGGACATTTTCCAAGTCAGTTTGACCTGTAATCTTTTTCTCCATGGCACACCTGGCAGGAGGCATCATTAAACCCATTCTAGGGTATGAAGTTGTCGCCCAGGAGGAGACAGTAAGGAGGTTCAGCAGGACAGCAGTGAAGGAGACCCACTCTAGACCCTGATGTCCCATAGAATGAAGTGCACACTCCCCATCTCCCCCCAGCTCAGCCCCATCCTGCCCCGTCAGCCCCTTCCCTCCATGCCCTCTGTACCCTGGACACACGAGACCCTTCATGTCCCCCTGAGCATGTTTCACATTTTCTTGCTTCTGGGCTCTTACACGGTCTTTTGAAATTCCACTCATCTTTCAAGATTCATCCCAAAGACCACTCCTTCCATAAAGTCCTTAATGATTCCCAAAACCATGCTCATAGTTGTGCTGCACTGCCCTTGGGTGTTGCTTTTATTTCTAGCAGCCCTTACTTCATTCTGTTTCATCCAATGAGGACGGCATTCACGTGGAACGGGAGCAAACAGAGGGTGGGGTATACTGGCCAACGACCGGTTCTCCAAAGGTACACTTGGAATCTGCAATGACCCTATTAACCAATACCAACCCAATCAATTTAACTTAAAATGAGCCAATTCTAAAACTGTCCTTCTATATACCTAGTTCTTGGTATATAGTTGGAGCTATTCCCTACTCGCCCTCCAGTCAACACCCAGCAGAACCTTCCAGAATTTCTCGCCATGCACACAAATGTGCAGAGAGCATTCAGCTTCTGTGATTTGGCTGTAACCAAGCTAATCTTCCTCATTAGCACCCACCTGCTGAGCGGTGATAAAAACTGACAAAACTGACTTTATTCCAATCTTGTAAACTGCCTTCTCTCTAGATTGCTTTCTTGGGGAAAGAAATGCCCAGTCTTTCAGAGGCCCTCTCTCCCTTCTCTGCCATAAAAGGACATCTGGGGGGTGACCCCTGTGTCCTGCTGATGGTAGGGGAGGAGAGGGCCTCTGTCTCCTCCCCTGTCTCTGTCCTTACGCTTTTCTCTGGACTGGCCATCACTGAAGGACCTCAAAGCCTATCCCCAGGGCTTCTGCTGGCATCTGCTGTCACATTTGGCAGCCGGTGGGATTTATGGCCTGACCTCGTTCAGGTTCCTAAAGGCCTTGTGGTCTGATTAAGCCCATCTTCTCTCTCCTCAGTTGGTCCCAGCCCCTGCAGCTTACCCTGTGACTGTCCACTCCAAGGTGACCCCGCACTGCCACAGCAACCCTGCGTACCCGGAGCCTCTGCAAATTTACTTGGCACCCCTGCTGGGGCCAGCGAGAGACTCCGGGACCACATCCAAGTAGGATGAAAATCAAAAGACAGCCTAAAACCTAATGTCAGTGTGAGGCGCAGGGCAGTTAGTTGCTCAATAAAAATTTAAATGGAAGGTGCCAAACAGGAAAAAAAAAATTGTTATAAATTTTTATTTCAGCAGTGAGTGCTACGATATTTTTACAAGAAGCTCTGCTATAGATAATGCCAATTTCACCCAATGGTGTCAATGTGTCTTTGAACCATTTTAACCTACACGAATTTGCTGTCTTATTTTACCTTATTGTCACCATCCGTAGGCATCCTTTTGCCAGAGCAAGGTCTCTACCCTGAGGTTCATTGGGTTTTAAGAAAAACAATCACGCGGTAGATAAACAGATGAGAAGCAAGCACACAAGGATATGTACTTGAACACATTGTTACCTTTAAATTGGAAAACAAACTGAGGGTCACCCAGACTAATGAGGGGAGTCAGGACACACACAGCCTGATAGCGAGATGCTGGAAGGGACAGGAGAAAAGTAGGACTGGGAATCCGGACCATGTAGAGTCAGGGAACCTCTCCCATCACAGCAACCATACAACGCCATTCAAGCAAAGTGAGGCATCTCCAGGAGTGACCTTAAATCTGCTCCAAATAGGAGGCGACCCAAATGGACTCAGCCTGCTGAGATATTTGAAATAGCCTTCTAAAGCGTGGGTTCAGGACCAAGAACATAAAGAATACAGAAAATCAGGTCCTTTCGGAGATGTTTCTCACATCCTTTCCCATCGACTGGTCAGCGATCAATTCGTAGCCACTGACGTTAGCAGAACGTGGTTCCCGCTTCCTGAGAAAAGACAGAGCCAGCCAGCTCCCAGCATGTGAGTGACCAATCCTGCAGCGGGCGGAAGGGGTGTTGAGTGGGCAGAGGACTCGTATTATTTTAACAGAGCTTTGGAAGGAAGGCAGGAGCTGTAGAGATCATTGGTCTTCCTGGGATTATCCTGGAAGTCATGATTTTTAGATATATGTATGTTTTCTATCGGATCCAGAATCAGGATTTTTTTTTTCTTTTCTACTTTTCATTCTAAGCTCCACCTTCCCCGAAGGTCACCTACCCACTACACATGAAGCCAACACTGAGTGTTTCATTGCAGCCAACGCCGTTCCTGAGCCTCCCAGGGGTGCTGAAAGGGTTGCTTACTCCGTTGGAACCTTGTTCAATGCACTTCATGTGACCCACACTGCCTGCAGCTTTTAAACATGCGTGGGAGGAACCCATTTGTCCACTTCAAGACCCCCAAAGAGCGCCCCGTCACGTCAGATCATATGACCATCATGGGACGACCGCCTCCCCTCAAGTTCGGCCTGTGAGCTCCGCAGACCCCTGCGAGAAGGGGGGAGAGGCCACAGGCAGAAGGGGCGAAGGGCTCATCTGGAAAGACAGCAAAGACAGAAGCCCTCGGTCAGCTTCTAGATTTCAGAGAAGCGGGTCAGCAAACCCCCCGGAGGCCAGGGCCCTCGCCTGCGCTCAGCGGTCACAGAGCCTGCAAGGGCATGACCACGACTGCGGAACAGGGGGCAGGGGGACAATGGGAACCCCAGGCAGGCGGGGTGATCCTGACAGCCAGGGCTCTCAGCCGCGCTGGCTCCCGTGACCATGGGGGCAGGATCAGAGGGCCCAGCTGCAGCAGGCATTAATGGGCACAAATGAGGACAGAGGCAGACATGAGGTCACAGAGCCTGCGTGTCAGACGAAGGAAGGCAGGGTGAAAGGGCCAACAGCTAATGGACACAATAGTCAGAGAGCTGAGGGCCGTTAGGGGTGAAGCCAAAGCAATGGTTGGAGGGGAGATGTCACCTCCCACAGTGGGCAGAGTAGAGTCCACAGTGCCTGGATCACCATTCTGTGGACGTGGCAAAGAACCTCTCCTCAGCCACTAAGACATGAGCCATCTCATGGTGGCTACATTCTGTTAACGATGATACTGGTAACATGCTTAGCTCTACAAGCGTTTAACTGGCACCTGCAGCCCTGAATTACCCTTTCAGAACAGGATGTCGGATCCCACTGAGCACTCGCTCTGAGCTGGTCGCACCACTTACAAGTGAGGTACAGCATGTACATTCCACTCAGCCATGCCCAGCAGCCCCCTTGTGGGGCCCCCTCCTATCCTGGGCTCCTGCGCACGGCACACAGAAACAGGACACCCAGGGGCTTCAAGTCACAGGAGCTCAAACCCTGGGGTCCTTGGGAGGGCTTTTGAACAACAACTAGGGTCTCGGGTAGGGATGGGAGGTAGATATTTCTAAGGAAATCCCCAGAGCAGTTGAACATGAAGCCAGGGTTGTGAGTGGTTGTCCAACTGAAGGCATCACACCCTCAAATAAGCAAACACCCAGCAAGATAAGAGCGCAGTGTGCACTGCAGACAGATGCCAACGCCACGCCAGTCTGACCATGAGAACGTGGGCACGAGCAACGTCTTTAACAAACCCGAAAAGCGCAGTGAAGCCAAAAAGAAACTCAAGTTTGCAGCTCACAGGAACTGTGTTAAGTCGGTCAGTGTGGGCCCGGCTGCACCTGGCAGGATTCAGGAGATGCCCGTTGCTTCCCTGGTGTATAAGCTAGTCGGTGCTGCGGTAACAAACACACCCACGTTTCAGCAACAACAACAAAGGCTTAATTTCTCACTCACACTGCGTGTCTGTCACAGGTCAGCTGGGCAGTTTGGTCTTCTTTGTCCTGGGTGACAGAGGAGGCCTGGTTGGGGACATTCCTAGGCAGGAGAACCTAGCATGCCTTGCAAAAGGTTTCAAAGCTTCCTTCAATGCCACACACATCTCATCTCTTATTCCATTGGCCAAAGCAAGTCACATGGCTACATGTCACGTCCGTCCCACCCATGTGCCCAGACGAAGCTGGCTTCACGCACAAGGGAGATTTGAACGCAGCAGATTAAAATTGCGGACCAAACCTTCTCTTGGGCAGAATTGCTGGATTTCCTAGTCATAGCTAAAAGTTATCAGGCACTTACTATGTTCAAAGAACTGCAATAAGACAGGCGCCATTGAATCTTCACAACCACCATCCAGAAAAGGATTCTTACTATTACCATTTTACGAACAGCTCAGCCGAGGCCAAAAGAAGTGAAGTGCTTTTCCCAGGCTCACCTGGTTTGGAGTGAGCTGTCTGGTTTGCTCAAAACTAGGTGTTTCCTGGCATGAGGGACCTTCCAGTGCTGAACACTAAATCCGAACCAACCCGGGCAAACCTTTGAGTGACAGCTCCATGCCCCTTCTATTGATCAGGTGACAGTAAATGAGCGTGCTGTCCTTCAAGTCAAGGAGAAGTGCTGACACCTGCTAACCCACGTGGATAACAACATACCTGCTCCTACCCTCCAGAAGAGCAGTTCCAAATTTTAGGTTTTTGTCTTTGTTCTTCTGTGTTATTGTTGTATTAACAATTCAACCCCTCATGGATCTGCCAAAGAGTCTTTGCCAAGGGTTCCTGAGTGGGATACATATCTACAGTCACTCTGCTTCTGTGGCCCTGGCTTCCATGGCCCTGGGGAAACTCCCATCAGCTACACCTTATGCCCCAATCCTGTCCCACTGCCCTGGGCACCCTGGGTGGTCCATACACCTCCTGCTGCAGTTTTTCACTTTTCTGCAGCCATTGTCATTACTGTCAGGCCTCCTACAGCTGCAATTCTTGAAGGCTAATGACAAACTGCTGTTTATTGATCAACCACTCTCTGTGAAGCAGGGGGTGAGGCCCTTTGCGGAAGACCAGGTGCCCTCCCTGACTCAAAGGTTGGATTCATTAACCTCCTCGTGTACTCAGGGAGCTCACGCTGCTGACCTTCTGACCCGGTGGCTGGTGCCTTCTTGCCTGGATGCTCCAGGTGTGCACCTGGAGAACGGGAGTAGGCTTCCCCCGGAATTCTACCCCCAACAACGCCTCCCTCTCCCCTTGTTACCAAGCAGAGGGGGCCCACTTAGAGAGCTGGACCCCCAAGTTTCAAATCCTGACTCTCACTTACCAGCTTGGGGACCTGGGCACGTTTCTTAGCCTCTCTGTGCAAGCATTTCCCCATCTGGACAACAGGGATTATAACGGCACCTACCTCACCAAGTTGTGAAGATTAAATGTGTTACTAAAACAAAGCATTTAGAGCAGAACACGGCGCGGAGGGCAAACCATCCTGGTTGGCCCAGAGCTGCGGGGCTCCCAGGGTGCAGAAATTTTGGTGCTAAAACCAGCAATGTCTCAGGCAAACAGGATGCCCCTGAGACAGTATGTGGTGTCCTTGCTAACTCTTTTGATGGATGTAGTGATGCCTGGAAAGACAGCTCTTCCAGACTGTAATTAGATTGCTACAAACTACTCCATTTCTGGTGCTTTTCAAAAGTTAGCCTTTCAGGCCAGCAGGAGGCAGACCACCTCCACAGTTCGTCCCCTGGCCAGCACTCTGTGCTTCTGGCTCCTTCCACCTTTGGACTTACCTGAAGTAGGTAGGGGCCAGAATCACCTCGGGTCCATCTCCTCCAAGGTTTTTATTGCAGAGGAGAATCTCAAACTCACTTCTCACTCATTTATTTACTCTTATGACAGGCTTGTTAGAAGTAAAATGTTTTCCTTATTGGCTCACTTGCTCGTTCTTGTTTAATGAGGCAAGTTTTTGTAATACTGGCAGGTGGTACATTGTCACTGACAACAGTGCCCAATGCTACATGGTTTTCCTGTCACAGCGCTTGCTGGGCATACACGAATGACACTTCTCCACCTCTCTGCCACCCTCAAAGCAACAGTCACGAACAATATTAAAAGCACCTCTCATGCACTGGCCCACACTTACTAGACTCGCATAGGTGTAGCATGACTAAAAAGCAACATGCATGTTCACAAACACCACAGAGTTCATCACTCCATGATGCTGTCACCCCAAAAGGAGATAATAGGGGGACAAGTGAAAGAAAGAGGAGGACGTGAGTACCCAGCGAATCCCAGCTCCACACTAGTTCTAAGAAATTCTAAAGCACTTACACATTGTCCTTCCGTTGACCCATCCGGATGACAGGGATGGTACCTGCTTCTTCAAACTTCCACGAAGGCTGAGAGTAATGAGGGTTAATCGCTGACCTTTCTTCTTCCCTCCTTTAAACCTAAGTGGCCGCAGGGGTAAGAGGGGGTGGGACACGTGCCATCCCAGGTGGAACGCAGCTGCTCAAATTACTCCGGAATGGCTTACACACCACTTGCTCGTCAACTCAAAACAAAAGTTCACCGAGCCAATCTGGATGGAAAAGGTGGGCGACCCAGGTGCCATCTGCCGTGAAAACCAGCCTCTAAAGTCGTGGGGAGCCCCAACCACGTCCAGGGTGACCCTGCCTGCCTGGGATTGATTTTTGCACAAAAAAATCTTAAAAGTTTTCACATGCCTCCATTTCTCTTTCAAATGTTCGGGCATCAGGAAAGAGACTGGAAGGAAGCCAGGTGCTGGGCCCGTCCAGCCCCTTGAACTCACTGCGTTCTGGCAGCCCCTGCAGAAGGTGGCGAGCCCCACCCTCATTCTGGGTCCCAGCTCCAGTGCCCCCGCATTTCCACAGGGTGGCTCTCAGACGTGATTCCACCCCCTCCCCAGGCAGAGTTCAGAAACTAGCCAGAGTGGACTGGGCCCGAGAACAGACCGGTTCTGACTTCAACCCGGGCTGGGTTCCCCACAGACTGGGACCAGTGTGAGGCCTCAGGTGAATCAAATTGTGTTTCTCAGCAGAGCGAGAAGGTTAACCTTACGCAAGGTCACCTTGAATCACTGTGGCCCCGGTGGGGACTGCCTTGCGGTCCCAGGTGAGCCTCTTCATTCCTGGGCGAGGTGCCCCAGGGAGAAAGGGGTCTCCCGGTCACGACAGAGGGAAAGTCACTTTTCCTCTCTACAGCTTCTGGTCAATGGGGACAACCCCCATTCCTCTGGGGCCTGAGGAAAGGAGGGGAGGAGCCAGCACACTTTCCAAAGCCAGCTCTCCCAGGCCTGTGTGGCGCCTGCTCCAGACAGGAAAATAAAATTTCACGTCATCCCCGCTTTTCCAAATTCAAGTTAGACGCAAAACATCACTTGCGAATCCTTTCCCCACCAGGGACAACCATTGCCTCCTAGACCAAGAAGGTGGCTTGGCAAATGTCAGGCTGGGGGGCCCAGAAATATGGCCACCAGACACATGGCTGGCACCCCACCATGGCTGAGTAAGTCTAGGCAGAAATGTGGGTTCGTTCCGTGTGTGAAAACTCCGCCAACTGCTCCGGCTCTCAAGGCCTTGTCTTGGGGAGCAGCTCTGGGTGTTGAGAGAGCAGTTTCCTCAGTACCTGGTTTGGGGGACCCTTTTGGGTCCATTGGGTTGGCGCTGCTGACAGGTTCCTCCCCAGAAGCAGGTGGCACCCTGAGGTGCCCAGCTGCCCCAAACTCACCGATAAGGACCGCCATCTCCAACATGAAAGCTTCCTTTGTTCCTGGTCCCGTGTGCTATGCTTTCTCTGTCACTGTGCAGGAAGACAGTGGCCACTGTCACTGAATCTACTGGTGAGGACACCCCCGCACAGCAGCCGTCCCTGCGCCAGGTGGCTAAGTGGCTCTAGATCCCTGATGGCTGAACCAGGAGGGGCCACTGCAAATGCATCCTGCTGTACAGAGATGGGCACCTCTGGTATCATGGCAAATGCAAGAAATGAGCAAGGGAGCCACTTGCCTACACAGGTCGATGCCCCTTCAGGTGTGTCCTTTGGTCTACGAGCTGGAGGCTGTGGGTGAGGAGCCTGTTCAGTCTCCTGGTGTTACCTCCTCTGGGCTCCCTGGTTCCCCCAACAGTCTTCAACGCCATTCACAGCCATCAGCAGCGCATCAGACTGTCTCCCTGCGTCTGGGAAACGTGAACAACGTGGACCAGGACGTGAACAGCAGCAGCAGCTCTTCTGTAGATCTGAGATCACAACCGCTGAGCTCCATGAGGAGGCAGGAGCGGCGGAATGTGATGGTGCGCGGGCGCCCGTCCCAAATTTCAGTTGATCTCTCGTGCGCGGGGGTGGCACGAAGGTGGGAATCGTTCGCTTCATTAAACAAGGAGGCCGGCAGGTGGAGGTGGTTCTCATGCTGGCCTACCCTGGAAACCGCGATCTCGGCCCATGAGGGCCGCAAGGTTGCAGTTGCAAACGCTGGGGACAACTGCCGACAAATAGTCAACCAGGCTTTTCCCTGCAGCCCACCCTTTTCCTACAAAAATCTCCCCCGTGCTCCGGACAGCGGAGCTCTCAGTAACCCCTTCCGTGTTGGCACTGCCCAACGCCACTTCCTTCCTGCTCAGATGAGCCCTTAAAATTTAACAAGTAAAGAGAGTAAGTAACGAGGACAAGCACAGCATAAACTAACTCCGAAGCCAACCTGAGAGAGGGCCTTCAAAACCATCTTGAGAAATGGTAGGATTTCTAAATTCCTCTATAGTTTCCCAAGGGGGTTCCTTAAAACATTAGCCCTCACCTGAATGATGGCTTCTGCGTTCATTTTTTTTTTTTTTAAATCCCATTTGTGCTCATCCCTTCTGTGTAATTAAAATAAATTCTGATTTGAGACACCAACGTAGATCGTTCAATCCTCATACGTTAAATTTGAAGGTCATTTCTGGCTTTGTGCATTGCTCTGGGTTCGTGTAACAAGAATGACCTGATGGATCTGACACAGACAGGGGTTTCTAGTCATGATGAAGAAGGGATCTGCATTCCCCATATTGATATTTAGGATAAAATACCTGCATGAATCATCTGTTAACAATCTTTTGGGGGCTGCATAATTAAATGACATGCTTGCGTCCATGGCTGGTCACTTGGCCATGAACTCCTGACCTCTGTGCACAGTGTCGGAAACAGTAGGGCTGGGTCCCTTATTCTCTTATCACTCAAAGCAAGATGTGTCTCTGCTAGTGCCAACTGTCACAACTGTCTCAGGGGAAAAGCATGCCCTTGGCCCCAAAGATACCGTATGGCAGAATTCAAAAGAAAACCATTATGTTGACTAATTTAAGAGGCATTTGGTAAGCTTTCAGATCTCCATGAAGGCTGTAATTTGAAGAAAGGGAACCGAGGGTTCCAAGCAATTAGGAGATAATAGAACTAATAACTTTGGGGGAAAGAAATGGGTATATTTAACTTTGACAAGTGGCTGCCACACGTGTGTTATATAACCTCTTTCGATACGTATTTTTGCTCCAAACACCTTTTTTGTGAAATTGTCTGAAAATGCCTTTCGCAGCAGGGAATTAGGAAAAGCAGTAACCACAAAGGAGACAGGTGTTCTGCCCTGTGGAGCCAATAGCATCTCTTCCCTAAAAACATCACACCTTAATTTCATAGCTCTCATTTGGAAAGGCCCCAAAATATGTGCTTACCAATAAACCATATGGTCTCAGAAGGATATTTTACAAGAAAATGTGTCAGCCTCGTAAATGTCCACGGGGGATCTTTTCCCTCACAAAGAAAGATAAAACAGCCCAACACTGAAAACACAGTGGAATTTGAACATGAAAAGACTTCCTTAGCAGCAGGAGCAGGCAACAGAATCCAACAAAATCAGAATATTTTGTGGTGAAGTCAGGCCCTGTCCTCTGCTTGTCTGTGGGACAAAAGAGCAAGCCATAGGTGAGAGATGAAGCACAGCTATTCAAAATGAACTGAGATTCACGCTCCTTGATGACTACCTGTGGATGGAGATGATTTCTCCGAAAAATAGAGCCCTTATGCTATACCTTAGTCCAAAGGAAAAAGTCTTTTTCTTTTTCTTTTTTTTTTTTATTAAAGATTTTATTTATTATTTTCAAAAAGGGCAGAGGGGGAGGAAGAAAGGGAGAGAGACATCCATGTATGGTTGCCTTTCACCTGCCTCCAGCTATGCACCTGGCTGGAGACCTGGCTTGCAACCTGGTTATGTGCCCTGGCTGGGAATTGAACCAGCGACCTTTGGGTTCACAGGCCCGCGCCTTACCTTATCCACTGTGCACCAGCCAGGGCTTGGAAAAAGTCTTTTTCAAGCATTTGGTTCATAGCAGGCAACGTTCTTCAGTATTTAACCCCACTTTTCCACCTACTCATTGTTCAGAGGTCCAATGCATGTCCTATGCCATCTCACGAGAGTGGAAACCCGCCACCTGCCAGTTCTGGGTGAGCGGGAAGTAATAAATGCTCTGAGCCCGGCTGCTGTCCTCCTTCTGGGCCCAGAGCCTGACCTCTCTGGCCAACCAAACAGCCGGAGCTCTTGGCTTCGGGGCTGCAGAAAACATTTCAAGCTAATAACTGCGTTCTCTACCAGAGGACATACAAAAAATTAAAACCGGTAACGGCTGAACCTCAACCTTGGCTGGAGACAAAAAGAAGTTGATGGTCCACTTCTCCTGGAGTTGAACTAACTGTTTATCAAAGGGTATGCTGAGGTCAGACCATCCATGGATCAATGAGTATTGAGTGGAGTAGCCAACGGACTCAGTCGCTTGAGCCACACCAATAATGAATATTGATTTCATTGGGAGGTGACCTATAGAGTTTACTCAGATGATGAAACCAAGAACTCAGGCCCACGACCAACCTGAGCCCTGGCATGAGGCCCCTGGAGTGAGCTTGCTGTCACAGAGACAGCGGACAGGAGCTCTCGAACCCACGGCAGGAGGCCAGGGCTGGACCTCAGTGCCCAGGAGCAAGGAGTGGAAGCAGCGCAGCGGGCAATGTAGGGTGCAGCTTCTGTCCTCACCACCACGGCCGCATCGACAGAGCAGGACTGTGTGTCAGGAATAGTACTTCGCTCAGCCATTCCTGATGACAGCCTTGGAGATGGGCTCCATCCCGCGTTTAGGGAGAAGAGAACTGAGATTCCGAAATCACAGTAAATCCAGGCCACCTAAGTGCCGGCCTTTGCCAGAACTCCGAGGAAGCATCAGCCAGACGTGGACATGAACCGGAAGTGAACCAGGCAGGTTTGGAGGGAGGGCCAATGGAGAACAGTGGGGCAGGGGAACCCCACAGCCTGGACGGGCAGGGAGGTGTGTGAGCTGCAGCTTCGGAAGCTGGGGCTCAGCCTCTGCCGGCAGCCCCGCCTGGCCCCGCCTAGCATGACAAGCCCCCTTGACCCACGCAGGCTAACAGAACTAGCCATTTGGGTTAGCAGGTTCTGCAGGCCCAGGGGAGTTCCTTTACCTCTCCCCCTTTTCTTTTATTACTATTATTTTGAAAGCCATTGAACAACGTGCTTGAGAACAGTGTATTCACTTGTGGAATTGCACGCCTTCCATGGAGGAGCTCAAACATGTCACAGACATTCTCCCAGGGGCCTGGTGAAAGGTGCCTGCCATCAGCACGCTGGGGCGAGAACTAGGGTTAGAGTGTGGAGAAGCCCGCGTCTCCCGGCCCTGGGATGGCTCAGCCCGGCCCCCGGCTCCCGGGTGGAGAGAAGATGCTTAGAAATCAGAATCTCTCACTCAGAGACACAGAACGAAGCCTGACAGTGGCTGGGGGTGGGGGTGGGGCAGCTGGGGATGAAGAAGGTGAAGGAATTAAGCAGAACAAACCCACAGTTAGGAACAGTCACCCAGACGTAAATCACAGCACAGAGAACACAGTCAACAATGGGGTGATAGCTACTCACCGGGCCAGGTGCGCCCTTGAAGCAGCGTGGGGACCACTCTGTCAGCACATAATTTTCTAACCACGTTGCAGCGCATCTGAAACTAGTACAGAACAATAGTACATGTAAACTGCAATTGAAAAACAAACAAACAAAAAAAGGCCAGAAGAAAGATTGGATCATACGGTAGAAATAGGGGTTCCTGGAACAACCTCAGTCTCTCCTGTCTTGGACTTTCATCTCGGGGGACTTCCAGAGCTCGTTTTATAGTTGGGGATACAAATAAAGTTATCCGTTTCTGGGCAGCGGGGGACTGAACTCGGAATCTCAGATCTTCCTAGGAATCAGCAAACAGCCGGGTAAGGCTGCAGGGCCACCCAACAAACAGCCTTTACTGCGTGGCTTGATTAAGCTATTCACACACGCGCACACGCCACAGAAAGTTTGAGACCCATCCCGCTGAGCTGGTGAGACGCCGTGACCTTCAGTACCTTTAAATGGGTGCCCTTGTATTTTCCTCCGTGGATCCACGCTCTTCTGCTTCACGCGTCTTCCATCTCTAGAAATGTGATCTGTAAGAAAACGATCTGACCAGCAAAACCCATAACATGGCACCCAGTGGCTGTACTAGGTCTGCTTACAGCACTTTACACAGAGCGTGGTTGTCACTGGCTGTCACTCTCAGTTGAGCTGAGCGTGGCTATTTTCATCCTACCGCTGCAGGCAGAGAGAGACCCGCTGCAGAAATGGACCCACTAAACTGAAATGGACCCACTAAACTCAGCCCCGGAACAAATACAAGTCATCAGCGGGCACCCAGCCCAGATCATGGCCTATTTCAATTTCCACTGAGGCCAAAGTTTAAGGAATAGTGACAATGAACCAATTTCCATTTAACTAATGATTAGAGATACAGAGGTTAAAGGGCTCAGACCAATTCCTTCCCTAATCTTCCTGCCCTGTTGTACTAGTACTTCTGGCAAGAATTACATGCCAAATAGCACATGCAGTGGTCGTTTAGTTGTTAAGTTTTTCACTCATTAAGATGTGGGTGCACAGATGCGATAGACCAGGGACGGCTCTGGCTCCACGGGGCACACGGACCGCTGCAGGGACAGACAGCCCTGGCCACTTCAGTGACGTGTGCTCACAAAGACGCCACGTGCACACAAAATGTCCTCAGCAACAGAGGCACCCCAACTTATGCAAAAGCCTTGGTAAATAAAGTCCCTGCAGAGCTGCCAAGGAAAACTTCCGGAGCCACAATCAACAGCCACCTGGCCTCAGGCAACATTTGGCCAAGTCAGGTTCCACCAGAGCAAACAAACCGAGAGCCCTCTCTAACCTCTGCTGCCCCGGCAGGTGAAAGCACAGCTGAGGGACAGCGGCCGAAATGCTGTCCCTGCCCCTCAGCAGTGGCTCCACCTGGAGCTCGTTAGGAGTACAGGTGACCCTGGAACAACATGCGTTGGAACCGGGCAGGTCACTCACACGCTGATTTTTCTGTAAATAAGTTGGTCCTTCATAGGCACAGGGTTTTGCTTCTAGGGACTCAGCCGACCGTGCAGGTTGAAAACATTTTTCCCTGGCTGGTGTGGCTCAGGGGGGTGGGCAGCAGCCTGCAAGTCCCAAAGGGTCACTGGTTCGATTCCTGGTCAGAGCACAGGCCTGGGTTGCAGGCCAGGTCCCCAGTTGGGGGTGTTGCAAAAGGCAACCACGCACTGATGTTTCTCTCCCTCTCCCTCTCATCCCCTCTCTCTAAGTAAATAACATCTTTTTAAAAAAGAAAACAATATTTTTTCATTTCCAAAAGTGGGGGCTCCACCGTGGATAATACAAAGTCCTAGTTTTGGTCTGTGACTGGTTGAATCCTCAGCTCCGAGGCCTGACGGAAGAGTCCAACGTTAGACGCAGATTTTCAACTGCAAAGGGACCAGGTCCCCTAATTCCTGAGGGGGACCAGGTTCAACTGCGCAAATTGTCAGGCTTACCAGTGCAGGAAAGTGCGTGGAAGGACCCCCCAGGTCCTCGGCGTGTCCAGGGCTTCCGATGCACACCCAGGAAAAGGCTCTGCAAGGGAGGCTGGCAACACAAATTAAATGTATACCTTTTCAAATGAGTTTGGTCTCTGCTTCACTGCAGCTGCTTCTGCTGATGTTTCCCGCTGATGTTCCGGCCTCAAGGATGTATCCCCAGCCAGCCCGCCAGCCATCCTAATAAAATGGGTAACTGCCCCCAAATACTTGGGATTTCACACATTACGTAGTCCCCTTCCCTGACAACTGTTCTTTCCTTTGTCCCTTTGGTACACTGTGTGGGTGAAGGTGAAATTTGAAGAAAAATAAATGAGAACATGAAGCCACAAAGATGACTCAATTCTAGTGGCTACATTTCCTAAGTTTTTATTGGCCACCGTGTAGGAGAACGAGGCCTCATTTTGTAACGATTTTTAGTCTTCTACTGCCCCCTTGTGATAACAATTAAAATTTCACTATTTCTAAAATCTAAAGGTGGATGGAACAGCAAAGGTTCAGGGAGACCCCATGTCAAGTTTGAATAGAAAGTGATACATTCAGTCAGTCATTTAACTGATTTCTCTATAACCTCCAAGGTCAGGTCTTTTTGAAATACTTGCTGGTTGGTAGAATATGTCCCTTTCATCCAGATCTATGGTATTACCTAGATGCAGACAAAAACAACTGGATGACAACTGAATGACACTAGCTAGTCAATCATGTTTTTCAAATAACATTAAATTATTAGTTTTTTTTAGGATGCCTGAAAACAGAAATTCAATACATCACAATGATGTGATCATTAGGGTTAAATATAAAGAAGCTAATGACTCCGCAGGGAATCCGTGGTGAGCTTTTCAGCTTTTATTTTTCTAAATCCTGAGCTAGTTAACAGATAACTAGCACTAGATTAAAAGCCCAGCTTAATAAAAATTTCACGATTAAATCTAAAATTTGCATCTCTAGAGTTGACTTGTCAATGGTGCCCTGTTCAAGTGCCCACCGCAGCAATGGATTTCAGTCACCCATCAGAATGCACTTGGGGTTGAATAGCTGGAGTCACGAAGGTGGTCTCAAGACCGAGGACTTAAAGATAAACCTCAAAAGCAAGAAGAAGAAGGAGGAGATGCAAAAGGAGAAGGAGGCAGGGAAATGACAGTTTTAACAACTAGCTATGTTTACATTCATAAATGTCCCACTCTCAGCTCCAATACAGTGTCTGCTATATTCTAGAAACACTGATTATTTATGTGGGGTCTGACTCATGAAGGTAAACTGGTTCAACCTCAGTCCAAGCCCATAACAATGGACTCAGGCCTCAAGAAATTCTAGTTCCTTCCATCTCCGAAATTATTGGGCCGTGATGTGTATCACACATTTGCTATATTCCAGATACCAAGCTAATGAGGTACGAAGAAGCAGTCTTGTCCTTCCAGGACCAGCTCAAAGGCCAGGGTGTCTCTCAAACCAGATAGAATGAATTCGTCCAAGAATCCAACAGCATTTTCCTCCTACAACTAGCCCCACGCCTCACACAGTATTTCACAGCCACAACATGCCCAGCTGTCTTCCTCCCTGGGCTCTGACCCCTTTCAGGAGAGGAACCATAGCTTAATCATTTAGAATCACCAACATCTAGCACAGTGCCTGACACATAGTAGGTGCTCAATAAATGTTTGCTAAATGAGTTGGATCAATGGGGGTGAATGATGGCAAATTAGGGAGTTGAGGTATGATTGTTGTCCTCAGTGTGTTTATGGCTTATCTGCAGATGCTCCCTCGGTGTATATTAATTGGTTTGGTCTTTGTATGTCAGTAGCAAGTGTAAGGAAATGCTGTGATCGCCCTGGGGTCAGGGAGAGCTGAGAGAAAGCTTCTGCATTTGGGTGTGGTCACATTTCTCAGCCCACGACACTGTGATGAACCCTTCCCGTAGATTCCTTTTTGCTGGAGTTAGTAAGAACTGGCTTGTTACTTACAACTAAAGAGACACGACTGATATGCTTTACAAACTTTATAGGTGATACACACACACACACACACCCCTATATGTAATTAAGTAATAAATCTAGCTGTTCTATACCTGAAAACCAATACCAGGTCTCTCACCTGGTTGAGGATGCTCACAGTAGGCAGAATCAGGTGTTTCGGGGTACGCCGTGTGGTACATTTTAATTCCATCAGTTTATCGCCAGCCTCTCGCTCTGGCTGGCCAGAGACAGTGGACAGTGGAACGAGGATAAAACATTGAGCCTGACCCTCTCACGGCATCGCACGGACCTACCGAACTGAGAATTCCATTTCAGGCTCTTGCAAGGAGGAGAGAAGCCATTTTTTAGGTGATGTAAAGGCATCAACGAGTGGACTTCAGGGTTCTGGGGGGATAGTGTCCCCAAAGTAAGCCAGTATTTCATACACAACACATACTTATAGATGTTTGCAGGTTTTCAAACAGAACCTACTGTCGCCATTTTAAACCACCTCCTCTATTGACTGTGGCTCTAATTTATCAATGAAATGACAAAAGCTATGAGGGAACCCTACAATCTAACAGGCTTCATAATCTTTAGCATGTCCAGCCTCTCAAAGGCCGCCGCAGCTCAACACACCAAAGATCAGGCCATCCAGGAGCTGGGGGTCACAAAACCAACCTTAGGCCCTGTGTCCTACAGGCCACTTGGGTCACCTTGGACGGCGGGAACTGTAAATTCGGGAGAAACCAGGAAGGCGCACGCCTGGATGAATGGTGTACACTGGAGATCCGTCCCACTCAGAGACTCCCTGCTGAAGGGCCATGAACTTGGCAGGAGGCGGTCTGCCTGGGTTGGAACCCCACAATCAGGACTTACGGAAAGTGTGACGCTGGGGAGTTTCCCACCTGTAGAGAGGGAGACATGGTTGCCCCTGTTTGGGAGGGGACTGGTGCAAGAACTTCATTAAACAGGGAAAGTGCTTACAACAGTGCCTGAAACCTCATCAATGCTATTATTACCTAATAGCCCTGCAAATTAGAGGTGGGTATAATCCAACTTCTATTTTACCATTTGACTGGAAATGAGATAACCATTTCACACCCCCCAATCGACTCTGTGTTTTCAAGGTTTGTTTATTCACATCTGCAATGAGAACTGAGGGACGGGTGTTGCTTTGTCAGTGTGTCCTCCCCCGAGACACTCCCGCACACAACCCCTAAGGGGAACGCTCCCCGGGCAGAGCAGAGCTGTTGCAATACCTTGCAATCCGGTACAATCTCCCCGTTCACTCACCGCCCGGGCTGGACACATGTTTCTTCTCCAACTGGGTATCTTTATCTAAGATTATCTTCCCCAGAGGTGGGGATCCCCTCAAGTGAAAAGCTCTTCCTCCTTTGAAAAGCCGGCTGCGTGCCCATGCAGGGTGTCACTCATGGTTTCCTACGTGATGAGTCATTTCCACCTGGATGTCCCTCAGAGGGAGGCTGACTGACTCCGTTTCCCCCTAATCCTGTTTAGTGTTCTGTTCTTTTTTGCTCAGATCTCTGAATGCCTCTGTAGCCTGTACTTGTCTGCCATGATGTCGGCACCGGACGGTGGCATGTTGTGAGCTTCCCTGGTCCCTCTCCCCCAGACCATTTACGACGCTTTCGACACTCACATCCAAGGTCCTTCATGTCCTTTCTCTGTGCCCACCTGCCTTTCCCGGGGAAATGCCGCTAGCTGGCTGGTTCTCCCCCCTTTGTTGTGTCTCATCCATTTCCCTCCTTCTCCTCTTTCCTTTGTCTTTTTAAAAACGAAGGAAAACTTTGTTGTCCCAAGATGCCTTTCCTTAGTGTGCTCAGTTGGTAGGGAACTTAATTGAATGGGGTCATTTGTTTTATAAATTACGGTTACGGGCTCACCTGTTCTGTGAGTGCACCTTCCCTGATTTTTCCTGAGTATCTAAGGTCAGCGGATTTACGCCACTGCTTAGGTTGACTCCCCCGTGTTCCCACACTGTGACACCTGTCATGTCACCCGTCATGTCAACTCGCGTGCGACTGCGGGAAGGGACAATGGGGGGCCATGAACACATGCCTCTGCGGTGGTCCTGGTTCTTGCATATTAACTGCACTCACCACCCTCCAGGTTCACTCCCTCGTAACAACCCTTCCGCTTTGAAGAGTTGATATGGTAGTTTGTGAGTGTGGGTGTTGGGTGAGTGTTATGTGCTTTTGGCAATTGGACATTCAGAAAAGAGAGACCCTCCCTGGTGTGTTCTCGTGTTGCTATGCTGGCCCTCCCACCTAACCAGATTTTACATCAAGCTCACTGGCAACACCTGACTTCACCTGCCCTGGGCCTCCTTCTGGTGGCAGCCACCCGCATTTCCGGCGTGGCGGGGTGAAAGAAGAGGGGGCTATTGTCTGTTATTATTGGTGGACCAGCCACAGGTCTCCCAGTGGGATAGGGGGACACAAAAAGGGAAGGACGGCTCTTTCAAATGCACACATCTCCAGCTCAGAGCCCACGGAAGGAAGCGTCTGATGGCACTTGAACAAGCAGCTCCAGGGTCGGAGGACTCTGAATAGCATCCTGACAGCTCATGGGAGCCCATGGAGGCTGCCATACCACAGACCCACAGGTCGGAGGGCTGGCGTGGGACAGCTGTAACCCCTTTTCTGGCAGAACTCTGGCCGGGGTGGGGTGGGGGGTTCTCCATGGACACGACCAGCCACACACAAGCCTGAAAGGTTTATTTTCGCCCTGGCTGGTGGCTCAGTGGGTAAGGCACCGGCCTGTCAACCCAAAGGTCACTGGTTCGATTCCCAGCCAGGTTGCAAGCCAGGTCTCCAGCCAGGTCCGTAGCTGGAGGCAGGTGAAAGGCAACCATACATGGATGTCTCTCTCCCTCTCTGCCTCTCTCCCTTCCCCTCTTTCTGGAAATAATAAAATCTTTTTAAAAAGAAGAAAAAATGTTTATTTTCCCTCAAGGAAACAGGAATAGAAGAGGAAGAAGGCCCCACTTGAACTCAGATAGACATGGTAGCATTAGAAAGGCTGGATAAGCCAGGTCCCTTGGAGAGAATGGACTGGGGACAGAGCCTGAGTGAGCAGCTGTTGTGATAGTTGTCACACTGGCATCAGAAACCCATGCTTTGTAGAACCAGCCATCGGTCACAGAACGACGAGGCTTTCTTTCAGAACAAAAGCATAGCTTGTAACCCTAACAGTGCTTGTACTTAGAATATTTTACATTTTCCCTATAAACCTTTCAAATACTTCTCAATGAAAAAGCATGAAGTCGAAGAGTTTTCTGTTTATTTTTGGGAGGATGACAGGTGAATGGGAAGGTTGAAATGGGTCATGTATAAACTACACTTTCCAGACAATACTCAGGACTCTAGCACTAAAGATGAGGGCATAGCTCTCATCTTACAAAAATACACCATAATATGATAACATTGAAACGAAAAAAAATCTGTATAAATGTCCAAAGTCAGGCAAATAATTATGGTGTGTCTATGTGGTGGAATTATTAGTCAACTGGAGAATTATGCTTTGAAGTCATTTTAATGATCTCGGGAAATGGTCATGAATAATGCTAAGTGAAAGAAGACTAATACTGATATAAAACTGTACCTGCAATATCATCTTATTTATGTTTATATGTATAGATGTCTACACACCACACTGGAAGGAAACACATCAAATTGTCAATAGCACTTACCCAAATGGCAGCGTTAGGGATGATTTTCATTTTATTCTGGATTTTTCCAGTCTTTCCCTGATTAATGTATTTTCCTATTAAAAAATCAGAAAGTAAATATTTTTCAAGGCCTAGCCTGTTCCAAAGACATAACTCATCAGCAGGACAAATGTTTACTGATGTGACAGCAATTTTAAAAGATTTCCAAAAGTCCATCTCACCATCAGATTATCCAAAACCATGACCAAGAACTTACCCTCAAGGGACAAAGGCGTCATTGGTGGCAGTTGGTGGCTGGAGGATTGAGGAGGGACTGCTTGAAGAAAACAAAGGATTATCTGGAACTCAAAGGGGAAACAGAGAAGGGAAAGTCTGCACCCTGCGGGCAGAAAGGCGAGGGCTGTGCAGGTGTGTCGCAGCCCGGCAGGGTGATGGCTGAGCGTTAAGGATGAGGAACTGAATACCACGATGGCCCCCCTCCCCAGGAAACATGCAGATGTAAACTCAGCGACAGACAGGGCTGTGGCGGCCCTGAGATTTGCTGCTGAGGTACATCTGTCAGCGTATTCGCATCAAGAAGCGCGGAAGACACGGTCAGCGTTCCTGACGAATGGAGACTGGGAAGCCATCAGCTCCATCCTGCCTCTTGATCGCTCGGGCATCATGCAGATGCGAAAGCTACGACTTAGTGCCCCTCCACGGCAGTTCTGCTGGAACCATCATTTCACGTCGTAAAATGCTCCCTGCCGCCTGCAAGGGCAGGAGCCTCCCTGGTGGCTTGGTGTCATTTGTTAGAGAAGAACGATGCTTATTTCAAACCTGGGAACAAAGGACGCAGAGCTCCGTTCTCTGGGTCCGCTCCCAAGAACCACTCCGGCAACTGGGGAGGGTCCCCCGCCCCTACCCCCACTTCTCACTCGCTGTTAGACCCTATACGCGTAAGAAGGAAGAGGGTTACGGGAGGCTGGGCACGTCATCCAGCTAGTAAACTGGTTTGTGTGCATTTAGTTGACTTCAGCGGGCTTAGGAGAGGAGCAGGCCTATCTCTGCCACTCTTGCTTGTCCCTCTGCCACTCTTGCTTGTCCCTCTGCCACTCTTGCTTGTCCCTCTGCCACTGCAGAGAGCAGCTTTAATGCTGCCACTTGCGTCTGCGTGATCACAACCCCCCCCCCAGAATGGCTGCTGGCTTCCCTCTCCGGGCAACCCCCCTTCCCGTCCCCTTTCATGTGCGTCCCAACTTTTTTCCAACCTCCCAGCCCATAAACCCGAAGTTCGCCGCCGGCAGATGGTGCACACCACGGGGCCAGCCCGTCAGCCGTCGGCATCTCTCTGACAAATATTTATCTACAGCTTGTTCCAGATGAGGAGTCCCAGAAGAGAGAGAAGGCCACCCCCACACCCACCCCGCCCCACAGTTCCCGTTCCTGGGAGACTTGGAAAAGCTCTGCCCTTAAAGTGGCTGTAAACAGTTGGCGGCCATCATTTGCACAGACCTGTAAGGAGAAGGTATCGCATGACAAGGAGCTGTTCTAACAATGCTGGGGGGTTCCTGGCTGAAGGCTACCCTCCTCCTTCAGCAGCCAAGTAAGCGACCGGCACTGGTGCCCATGGCAACGGGCTCTTCTGCTCTGAACTTGTCCGTCCCCCACAAGACAGTCACACGCATGGGATGTTTCTTTCTCCTGCAGATAGATAGCCTCTGTTTCCGCCTTTTAACTACCAGCACCTATTTTCCTTGATTTCTAAATTCTTCACAGACCTAGGCAAAATGGAGGGGGGGGGGGCAAAATGTAACGTTTCTAAAATGTCCTTGAAGCTCCAAGAAGCATGGTTAGCTGAGGGAAGAGAAGGCAGAGGAGGAAAAACCATCTGTCGGCTCTGTCCCCATCTGTCCCTGCCACGTGACCGTGAAAGGTCAAAGGCCGGGGCAGACACGGTCAGCGATTTGCTTCTGGGCCCTTGAAAGAAACTTCCCTGCCTCTGCAAGGAGGGGCGGCAGCACCTGGCTCAGGGCCGCCGGGTTATCAGTAACTCTGCCAGCGCTGCAGGGCCCCCAGTAATGCCCCTCGGTCGTTATCAGCCAGAAGGTGCCCGTTGCCTCCGTCTGTCCTTGCGTCACTGTGGCCCACGGCCGCGGGCGTTTATGAGCACACGTTAGGAACACATGAGCAAGTGCACAGAACGGGCTGCGTGAGAGCACAGTTCCAGCGTGGAGAGAGCTGCCGGTGAAGAAGGCGTGAACGTTCAAGGCGCAGGTCGGAGCCGTCTTCCGTCGGGCCTGGAAACTGGCTGTGTGACACCGGGGACGGGGACAGGCGGTCTGATGGCCGACGAGGGCTGAGCTTCTCTGACTGGTGGGAGTCCGTCTCTGAAGCTCCAACTCCTCCTCCCTGACTTCCGAGCACAGGAAGCGCTCATCGATACGCGTCTGTACAACACGAGGAACTCAGGCGCGGGCCTGGGCTTTACTCACTTTGCGGGCCTGTCCGCACGGAGGCGAAAGAGGTCGGCCATGACCAGAGCTCCAGGCCCTGCGGGCTCTCAGTTCTTCAGGCTGCTCGCCTTGCAACATGGCTGAATGAGGAGGCCGGCCACCCCGGCTGTGTTCTAACAGCCGCTGCCACCTGACGCCTCCCTGTTTCTTGGACCAAGGGGACCCCGCAACGTGTGACTACCCTCACCCCCTCAACTCTTCACTCTGCCTCTCATCGTTTGCCCTTCCGTGCCCTTGAAGGAAGTCCGGGGCAGGTCGAGTCAGTGTGGATAATAAAATTGTCCTTCAAAGTACCGGGGACGATGTGGAGGAACTGGAAGGAATGTCAAATGACGCAGCTGCTGAGCAAACAAGTTGGGCCGTTCCTCAAGAAGTAAAGCAGAGTCAGCTTGGGAGCCAGCCATTCCATTCCTCGATATGCCACACCCCTCAGAACTGAAAACAGAAGCTCAGACTGACACTCGTAGTTCAGTTTCATAGCAGCATTCTGCACCGACAGCCAAAGGGTGGAAGCCAGCCAAGTGTCCATCAGCCGGTGAACGGGTACACGAAATGCGGTCTGTACATCTCATGGGATAGTCAGCCAGACAAAGGAGCAAAATCCCGACACGGACTGCAGCGCGGATGGACTCTGAGGACATAGGCTGGGCGAAATCAGCCAGACACAGAAAGACACATCTTGCATGACTCCACTTCCAGGAAGTATGCCTAGAATTCCCCAGTCCACAGAGACTGTTCCTCGCCGAGGGTCACCGGGAGCTGGGAGCTGGGACCGAGGAGTTCCTGTTTCCCAGGGACAGGTTCCAGTCAGATGAAGGAGATCTGGAGGCGGGTGGGTGGCGGTGATGTTCGCACAACAGTGTGAATGTGCTGAGCGCCGCTGACTTGTACCCTTAAAAATGGTTAAAATAGTCAATTATATTGTGTGTATCTTATCATAAGAGAAAAAAAATCATTTTAAGTCCTCTGAGCATTTGGGGCAGAATGTCTGAGCAAATTTAATACTAAGACTCTAGTCTTGGTCTACTAGACTCCCTCCCCTTCCTCTGTCAACAAGACAGAAGCCCCCGAGGCCAGAAGACTGGCGGTGGGGAGCCCAGGACACCATGGAGCCCCCATCCTCCCTCCAGGTGCCCTCCCGCTGGCCCCTCAGGTGGGCAGAGAGGGAGGGGCGGGCAAGTTCCTACAGTTGTCTTCTTGCTGTGGTGCCCCCCAGCTGAGGGGCCAGAGAAAACTGTTCTGTGGAGCACTTGGGTAGGCTCTGCAGGCACCATCCCCCCGGATAGGAACACACACACACATACACACACACACGCACACACACACACACGCACACATGCACCCCGCTTCTCTTCCCTTCCCGTGATGCTCAGGACCTCGGCAGCAACGGGAAGTTCAACGTCTTGCGCAGGCCCTGTCCAGCGACCGGCTCCAAGGCTGGCATCACTCGACTCCCCCGCAGCCCCCTAGGAAGGGGTCCAGCTGCTGTCCCCAGTGTCCTGATGCACCCCTGCTCCCACATTCCCAGAGGGGAGGGCAGCCCTGCCTCTTGCCCCGCAGCCCCTTGGGCAGCTCCGGCCAGCCTCGTCCTGGAGACCTTCCAACGTGACAAGATTTCAGGCCCGGTCACTCACACCCCAGCAGCACATACCAGGGCCTCCTTCCCACTTCCTGCAGCTCACCCTGGCAGGGACGCAGGGCTGGCGAGGTCTCTCTGCCCCGCAAGGAGATCCTCACTACCTTCCCCGGCTCTTCTGTGGCCCAGCAGTGAGCGGGGAGCAGCGGTGGCACCTGCAGCCCTCACGACCCCTGTGCCAGCGGCTGCAGAGCGTGGGTGGTGCCCAAGCCCCGGGCCTGGCAGGCCTCTGCCCTCCGCTGCAGGGCCAGGAGGTGGCGTTGAGCATCCTGTTTGTCAGGGGGCTTTCGTTTGCTTGGTGGTGGGCTGCCCGTCTTTTGATAAGCCGCCTCATGATGCAGGAACGTCATAGATAGCATGCGCACATATTATAGGCACACCGTGGCGAACACGGTGAGGCTGCCGGGGGAACCCAAGCCCAGCCCTTGGCCGCCAGCGCGTCCCAGTCGCCTCCAGCCAAGACCAAGCCAAAATGCCGCCCCGGATGGAACACGCCACGGAAACCATGAAGCTCACGGTTCACAGATTTGCTGGGGATCCAGGCGACGTAACAAAGGAGGACCTGAGCGTCCTCATGGGAAAGGAGTTCCCTGGATTTTTGGAAAATCAAGAAGACCCTCTGGCCATAGACAAAATAATGAAGGACCTGGACCAGTGCCGAGATGGCGGAGGGGGCTTCCGGAGCTCCTTTTCTCTGATCGCTGGGCTCACCATCGCGTGCCGTGACTACTTCGCAGCACACGTGAAGCCGGAGGGAAAAAGTCGGCAGGTGAGCAGTGACTTCCTCCCGGATTCTCCCAATGGTTCGCTTAAGGAACCTGCCCTATAGCTTCCCCCTGTACCCGGATTTCATGAGCCGCTTGGGACCCTTAGAAAATGTGCAAATAAAATCCCACCCCCATCTGACAAGAGAAAGAAAAGCCAATTCAAGCCAGATAAGCTTTTGATTTTTAGATTGCTTGCATCCTCTTGCCCTCAATAAATACATTTCTTTTTCAGTTCGTAATTTGAAAAACAAAACAAAACCCAGCCTTTGATCAAGATTCAGCCATTAAAACGTGTGAGCTACACGGGCGGTGACCAAAGGGCAGGACCAGAGAAGGTCAACGGCTCCTGGGATGACAAAAAAAAAAAAAAATCGCTGGGAGGAGAAACGGGCTAGAGCGCTGGACACAGCACCCGGGCAGGTCTCACACGAGGCTGACCACACTTTCCGGCGGCCCAACGTTCAAGATCCTTGTCTTTGCAGAACTGCAAACTCGCAGCCCAATGTTCCAGGCCTATAGCCCCGCTGTGACATGGCATCTTCCATTTAACAAGGCATTATGATTCATATGGCACACAATTTAGCCTTTAGATAAGAAAATGTGTGAATTGTCATCCTCTCCAACACGTAGAAGCCATTAATTAGCGTGGGACCAGCTGAGACAGGGGAAAGCCATGTTCCACAACCCAGGAGCTGATGATAGAGAAATATTTTCCAGGTAAGAACCTGCCTTAACCTGAGCAAGGACCAGGAGGTGCCAATCTCCCAAAGCACATGCCATGCAAAGGTGACCGTGGAAGGAACATGGCTGCATGTTCCCATCCTACTTACAGCCAGGATGGTGACACTTTATCTGTCCTGGACATCTGGTGCCTCCTGGCCCATTTCTTCCCTGTCCTTCTATGGAGACACTAGCCAGGGCCCAGGGTAGTAACCTGAGTGCCATTTTCATGAGGACAGTTGTCCAGTGAGAAGAGTATTTGTTCCCCTGTGGGAGGTCTGCAGATGCCAGGACACAGGAGCAGGGCGGGGGTCCAGGCGGGTCAGCGGGAGGAACTCCAGGAAAGGCTCAGCCTTCCTCACAGTGGAGCTTGCTCCTCCGGTGCCCCTTCAACCCTTAACTTCCCTCCTTCCCTGCTTCTGACTCCATCCGCCCTTCCTCTCTGGACCTTCTCCCCAGGAAGGGCAGGCCCGAGGCGCAGGGACGGCCAACACAAGCCTGGGCCACGGACACCGCGGACAGGAGCGAGTCTGCACAGTGCTGTCTCCGTGGCCCGCGGCTCGCAGCGTTAGCTCGAGACCCCCGTCTCGTGGGGGAGCAGAGGGCCCGTGGCCAGGCTATTGGAAATCGAATTTGAAACCCTTCCTCCGCCCTCCCCGCTAAACTTGGCAGCCGTTCCAAGCTCTTCACCAACTCCATCATGCTTGACAATCGTATTTGTTTCTGGCTACTTAATTCATGCATTTAACAACGTCCTATCCCCTGCAGCAACGCAGACAATTGCACACATTTGTAATGTTCCAGCTTCAGCCTCATCGTAAATGCTAATGAATCAGTGAAACTAAATGGGGAGAAAAGGCAACCGCTTTTCTTCTGTACGAGTAATAGTAAAGGACAAATGAAGACTTGACCATTTTGACAAAAAGTCATTTCACCTTTGGGCGATATATATTTTTAAATCCGTATAATGAAAACACATACTACACCTTCAACTACAACCAACTGCTAGTCACCAAGTGATTTTTTATTAAAAAAAAAAAAAGAAAAAAGAATAGCAGTATTAAAGACTGCAAAGACTCTCTGTGTTGTGGTTTAAGGTGGAAAATAGTTCAAGGTACAGGAAAAGAGCATCTGACCAGCCAGGACACAGACAACAAATCGAGTGTAGCCCACACCTTCAGGTCGCTGCTCAGAGGAGCTGGAAAAGAGAAAAAGGCATCCCGTCCTCATGCCCAACATCCAGCTTGAACCTCAAGCTTCCTCAAGGTCATAGCACAGAAAACAAGGTCACCCTATAGATACACTTGCTCTTCCCCTCTCTCAGCCTTAACTCTCCCCAGATCTCTTCGAATAAATTGTGTCTATTGCCCACGGTATCTCCCCACCGGGGATGTTAGTCCTGAAACATGTTTATGGAAAGCTTTTAGAAAAAGTTTGTTCTTTATTTATATGTCTAGTCCAGTTTCCTAACAGTGTTACTCAGAATTTTTTCTTTAATGAATTGGTCCAGAGAGGTGCTCCCCGAAAAAAGTTTTCTTGATCCTAGATTTTAGAAATGCCTCAAATTCTGTCCGTTTATGGGAGAGGTAGCCAGTGGAAGTGAGCGCCCTAAGGACTTTGAGAACCCCCAGGACGCGAAGGAAATTTTCATAGCCCAGGGTTTCCCCAACCTGATGGCAGAATTCTTACTTCCCTTGAGCATACACATAACACACTTTGGAAAAAGCTACATTGCAGCTCATCCTTTTCCCAAAATAGAGCATTCCACAAAAATCATTAGACATATTTTCTTTTGCTGATATTATATTCATATGTAAGAAAATAAATGTGACTAATGCATTCCTGGCAGAATGAACTAGCCTATGCCAACTAATGCTTGCCTCTACCTGCTGCACAGGGAAAGGCCCAGAGATGATTGTCCCCAGGACACAGAAAAAAGTCTTTTCTGTATCCTAAATCCCAGATTTGCGTGGGCCTATATTGCTGATCTATGTATCAGAGAATGAGAATCAGTATTATCTAAACGGTAAGGATGAATACAAATAACAAAATATGCATTGCCAAACACCAATCCATTCCCTTTCTAATTATGAAATAGGGAATGCAATATAGAAAATGCTAAAATTCACTGAAAACAAATGCAGCCCTTTTAAACAATCACCTGCCTGCATATTCATACCTTTAGCTGTAACTAAGTCAGCTGTGAAATATCAGTAGAGAATTTTAAGGACCTTTTCTAATACGTGTAATGCTCCTTCAAGTGGTTATTGTATGTGAAATTATATTTAAATTCTAAAAAATGAAGTTTAAAAAAACCAAACGGTTGAAAGTGCACGCAACACTGATTTAAACTGCTAATTTAGTGAGTCGTAATTGCACCGTGTGTCATAACCGAAAAGACGACTCTACCACGGAGAGCCCCTGGGACCTCAGCAGTACAGGCGGGTAGGAGGAAGGTGGAAAGTATGACTGGGCAGAGCCAAGGCTAACAGAAATAACCCAGGTGTCGATTTGACTCCCTGCAGGCCAGTAGTAAAGAATTCAAAGCCAGTATTCAAATAAATGTGGAAAATGCGTTGGGCTGAGGCAGGATGGGGCAGAATAGAGGGGTGGCTGGCAAATGATTTGATCCAGTATATGGGCCATGGTAGCAACCACCTTCCTGCAAAACAAACAAACAAAAAGAAACAATAGCCTTGGCTTTGAAGAAAGGGACTCAGGTCTCTAATTTAATGACCACCATTTGATGGGTGAGTAATTCTTCTCTGAAAATGCCTACAGAACAACACAAACTACGGAAAGATATTTTGATGTGTAGATATCAAATAGGTAGCCAGGCCTCCTTGCTACCTAACAACTATATCCTGAATGGTAGGCTAGGAAGGCATGAAATCCAACTTGGTACTTTAGAAAAATCACAAATGATTACATTATGGAACCATAAACGTTGAGCCGACAAAAGCCAACATTCAACGGTAGTTGGGGTGACGAGCTTGGTGCCTCACTGGTACCAGAACCCACCTATCCTTCAGGCATACAGAGAGCTCGAGCCTCTTCTGAAATGTCTTCCTAATGGTGAAGGATAAATCCCCATAGAATAAGAGCCCCTTCTTCTCCAGGTATCAACCTTTTTCCTGGCAACCACCAGTTTGAAGGGAGGAGAGCCCAGTAAGACAGGAGGGAAAGTTTTCTGAGGGCGTTCTAGAGGTGTCATGGCTCCTAACAGCCACCACGATGACCCAACACACAGAAACCAGAGACAAAACAGCTACAAAACAGCAGAGGCAGATTCCTGGCCTGTGGGGCTCCTGGAGCTGCCTGACCTCCACACCCCTGGTAGGGAAGAAAATGTGCTTCTGTTGCTTGCGTGAATTTCACTTAGGAGTTTTCTATTCATTACAGACATCCTGACACACCAGGTTTTGGGGTTTTTTTCTTTAAAAATATACTCATGTAGGCCCTGGCTGGTGGCACAGTGGAGAAAGCGCCAGCCTGTGAGCCCAAAGGTCGCTGGTTCAATTCCCAGCCAGGGCACATAACCAGGATGCAACTAGGTCTCCTGCCAGGGCCGTAGCTGGAAGCAGGTGAAAGGCAACCCTACACTGATGTTTCTCTCCCCTTTCTTCTTCCCTCTTTGCCCATCTCTCTTAAAATAATAAAATATTTTAAAATAAATAACTAAAAATATACTCATGTAGAAAAGAAAGCCATTCATTAGAAATTCAAACATTACAGGTTGATGTTAAAGTGGAAAGTGAGCCTTCCTGGCCTTCCAACCCCAAGCCCCAGAAACCATCATGGGGTCAGTATCTGTTAGCACACCTGGTGGATGGCATTAGATCGAAAATAGTACGTTTACACCACTGGTCTTCGACTGATGAACGTCACACAGAACCAATCACTTGCCTGCCATGGAGGATGACAGAATCAGCACACTAACCTTCTCTTCCAACCTTGCCTTCTCTCCTCTCTCCTTCCATTTCCCAGTATGGGAGGTACATGTTAGATCACTATCCTAGAAATGCATTTAAATCCTTTGTGAGCTGTTTACAGATTGATCAAAACACATTTATAATACAATTACATGATCTGCATGGTAAACTGAGTAATTAGATCCATGAAAGAAACAAAATCCTTCGTTTTTCACATGAGAAATTCCCAGTCATTTTAATGAATGCTCCCAACCTCTTCCTGGTTTTCTTCCTTCACAGCACGTATGCTCCCCAAGCAGCCAGTCTGGTCTGCCACCTGTGCCCCTTTCCTGCGCATTGTCACTTAGGGAGAAAACCAGTTTCTTTTTTTCATGAAGGATATACATGGGTGGGAACCATTTTGAGTTTTGTGTTTTTTTTTTTAATTTCATTATTTTTAGAAAGAGGGGAAGAGAGAGAGGCAGAGAGGGAGAGAGACATCAATGTATGGTTGCTTTTCACCTGCCTCCAGCCACAGACCTGAATGGAGACCTGGTTTGCAACCTTGTTATGTGCCCTGGCTGGGGAATCAAACCTGCAACTTTTGGGTTCACAGGCCGGCGCCTTATCCACTGTGCTACCAGCCAGGGCGAGTTCTTTTTTTTTAATGCCTTTCTTTTCGGTCCCACCTTTTACTAGTAATTTATCTGGTTACAAAGTCCTAACTCCAAAGGCATTCTCCTCTCAGGTCTTTAAAGATACTGCTCTGTGCCACTTCAGTACCAGGTATTTTTCAGACACCTGATCAACTAATTCTTGCTCCGTTGTAGGGGGACCTTTGACCCCACTTCCCCACCAATACTGTGCGTTGCTCCGCAACTCCATCCCTAAACTGCGCGCTGCTTTTCTGGACTGGTGTCTCCTGTTCCCCTCCCTCGCTCTCCCCTTTTCCAGTTTGTATTTTGGTGTGGCTGAGGGTGGAAGAGGTGATCTTGCCAGAAACTTGAAGATAAATATTTACAATTGGCATGAGGCACTTTACTAACGCATGTGTGTAAAAATAACTCCCAAAAGGCTGATCAAGTATTCAATTAGTGTTTTGATGCTTCTATTTACTCTTATTATTCTTCAGACACAAAGGGCATTCACCAAGAAAAACATGTATAGGTGTGATTATTCTGTTACTCATTGGCTAGAAATACCTTAATCCACTACTCACCTGTCAGAACTATTGATTCCACCAGCTGCTAATACCAGGCCTGTTAGTAAAAGGATGATTCACTCTTCATCCAGTCACATTCTGAATCTTCTGTCCTCAAATGCTGTCTTGTTTTAAAAATACAATCTAGCAATCCTAATCATTTTAATTTTCTTGGGAGAGTATGTTTTTCATTGACATCTCACTATCATCGTTTGCTTGATGACATCTTTCATAGGTGTAAAACAGTCCTAAAAACGCTGATACTTAAATGACTACAGCAATTATGGAAAGAAAAGCATGTTGATAAAATGTTGGCTAAAGTGATGGGTGACTGGCTGATAGGATAACCATTCTCCGGCCACAGTAAAATTCAGATGGAGGGGCAGCTGAGGGAGGGGGAGGTCCTGGGAGCACAGGTGGTTAAGTGCACGCTCATCCTTGCTGTCCGTTGCGTTCCTGCACGCACAGCAGGATTTTCTCCCTCTTACTCAGCCAGTGTTTACCGAACTGTTTCTTTTTGCACACTGGATATACATGGCTAAGGTTGCTCAGCGACAATGCTTCCCTAGTCCAGTAAATCTGGCAAATGATACTTGGTACCTTTACTACAGGTTCAAGATACACATCAGCCTAATGGGAAGCTCAAAGCAGCCCATCCCAACAGCCTTCTGGGGCCCACGTTTCCAACGTGTGTTGTAGGGGAGAAGATCCTCTCCCCACACTGCCAAATGATGCTCCCGACACCGCTCACCCCCGACACTCTCTCCTAGAGTACGTTGGACCCCACAGGCTGAGGGCCCGGTCCCACCAGACAGCTGCCCACCTCAGGCGCCAACTGCAGACCCACACTGTTAACTGCGTCGTGACCGGCAGACAGCAGTTTGGAGGTCCCATGACTGCCTCCCCAAGAGCCAAAGGGAGAGTTGAAAAAAGAAGGGACTCAAATAAATATTCAAAATGGTAAAAGCAAGATGATAATTAGGCCCTAGAGAAAAAAGGAACACATGCTAACAATATGAGAATAAGCCTTAAGAGTTAATTCTGATTTTGAAAATGGGTTCTGCCCCCTTCATTTGTTTTATTTGATAGCTATGGGTAATCTTCAGGCCAAAACTCAAGGTATAGCCACTTCCTTATTATCAAACAACTCAAACTTGATTTCCAGGAAAGTAAGGCCCACAGAGATAATAAAATAAATTCATGTTCTTCAATTTTCAAAAAGAGATGATCAGTAGCAAATATAGCTTTATGGTCTCTCTTTCCCATCCAGGCCTAACAAGGAAAGAAACAGTGGCAAATACTTGCTCCTCACAAGCAAATATAGCAGAATTACAAGCACACCTCCAGAACTGCAGAATAAACTTTGGACAAAAAAAAAAAAACAGAGAACATCATATTGTAAATATTGTATTCCTCTCACATACAATGTTGTATGAAACATTTGCTACTTGTATATGTATCCATAGGATTAATACTCATATGGAATATAATGTGGGAAAGTGCAGAACTAAAGAAATAGGTATCTGAAAACAAAAGCACATGCTTCTTAGGATTAAAAATATTGCACATAGTACGGTTGCACAGAAATTCCTGGCTGTTTTTTATAAACAGAATGAGGTATTAGTCAAATTCTAGAGAAAGATGAGGGCAAAGAAGAACCACCACACACACACAAACACATAAACCCAGAGCAAGACAGAGCCGACAGTTAAGAAAGAAGGGTGAAAAGATACGGGAAGCAGCTATGATGCCATTAGAAAATCATTAGCCAGGGCCACACATGTAACAATCTCTTGGCAACACTTCAGGTCTCAACTTTCTTTCAGCCTAAATGACTAGCAGCAACACAAGCATTTCCTTTAGTCCAATTTGAAAGGTAGGGTTCTGAGGTGAACATGAAGCCACGCCTTTCGGACTTTCCGAGGAAGCTCACCAAGGTCCTGCTGCCGTGGACTGCATGACTCACACCTCAGTTCCACGTCCACACAGCAGCCGCCCAGTCAGCGATGCCACCCAGCATGCAATTCTACATTAGCAGGGGTTTCACTGCAAAAATCATTCAGTCACACAATTTCAACCTAAAGTTTAAAGGTTTGCCCTTTAAATACGTTTCAGGCCAACTCATTCTCTTCTTGGTAATAAAACTAGCCGCACTAATAAGCCCAAGGGCAGAATTATGTATTTTTTTTTTCAAGAACCTTTCTTAATCAGGGAAAGTAATAATTAGCTATTTCTCTACTAACTGAATGCTTAACTTGTCAAAAAACAATTTAAACATATTAACAACTATATCGAGTTAAGTGAAATCATGCACTTGTCAAAACAATTCACAGAAAGTTGTTCGGCGCCACAGACAGAGGGAACAGCTGGCTCACGGGCCCAGCGAGCAGAGGAGGGCTACTGCCCGGAGCAGTCGGTGTACGTGGTGACCATGTTTCCTCTGCGCTGGGTGACAGTCCTGCAGTGCTTGCTCGACCCACTGAACCGATTTTCAGTCTGTACCGTGTCGAAGCCACTGAAGGAGAACATCTTCTCCATGTCTTCAAACATGTCGTCGAACAGCCCGCCGCCAAAACCAAAGTCCTGGAAGTGGTGTCTCTGCCTGCTAGAACCATCCCGGTGGGCATGGAAGGGGTTTTCAAAATGCTTCTTGGACCGAGTATTTTGGTTTTGGCCAAAAAACCCAAAGTCTTTGAACAGGTCATCAAAATCGAAGTTAAATGACTGCTCAAAAGGACCAGCACCCCTCTGCGGTCCTTTCCCGTTGGTAAAGGCACTGTGCCCAAGGGTGTCATATTCTTTCCTCCTGTTGGCATCTGAGAGTGTTTCATAGGCTGAAAGAAATAAAAACACTTTAGTAGCTGCGGGTACTCAAAGTTAACATACGTTCAAACCTCCTCAAAGAAGTTATTCAACTCTCTATCTTAGAGCATTTTACATTTTAAGTAAAACCAAAGCACACAAAAGAATCATTGGCACCGGCCTGCGAACCCAAGTGTTGCTGGTTCGATTCCCAGCCAGGGCACATAACCAGATTGCAAGCCAGGTCTCCAGCCAGGTCCCCAGCTGAAGGCAGCTGAAAGGCAACCATACACTGATGTCTTTCTCCTCCTCTGCTTCTCTCCCTGCCCTTCCCTCTGAAGGTAACGAATAAAATCTTTTTTTAAAAAAAAGGAGGAATTATGTTTTTTAAAAAGGGAGAACGAATCAAGTTACAGTGGAAGTTACAAAGGCAGGAACTTGGCCTTGGTCACTGCAGCTCCCAAGAGGGGGCGCACAGGCACAGGTCCCTGGTAAACAGTCAACAAATACTTGTTACACGGGCACTACTGTTACCACAGACAAGTGTGTGAGTTAATTCTTCTTGTCTCTATGTAAAATCATCACTTGTGTTAAGAACCTGGTAGTCAACTAGAAGGAACTCAGGGCCAGAGACTTTTCACGATCTTGCCAGTGGAAGTGAAGCCTTCATTACTGACTGCTTAGGAGATGCAGTTTGGTTCAGAAGGCGTCTTAAGTCAAAGTCTATTTCATGCTTTTCCTTTAAAAACAAATGAGGCTTTGTGATATAGCTCAAGTGAGGAAGGAAAAAATAAAGCCTTGGAATATACTGATGTTTCTCTACACTGAATACTTTTCATATTTAATCCCCACACCATGTTTCAGAAATTAGTTTGTAAATTTTGGGTACCAAAAACACCTTCTGACATAGAAATGAGCAGTTTTACAAAGAGCAAAATTTTGAAAACTTTTACATCAGTACAAAAAATAATACACCACCCTCTCACCCCAGAACCCGTCATTTGCTATAAAAACGGGCTCGAGAAGCCCTTGTGTGAAGCAGCGCCCGGACCCCACGCACCCTCCGCGATCTCCCGGAACCGCGCCTCCGCGTCGGGGCTCTTATTCTTGTCCGGGTGGTACTTCATGGCCAGCTTGTGAAAGGCCTTCTTGATCTGGCGCTCCGAGGCGGACTTGGGCAAACCTAAGATGTCATAGTAACTCTTCGAGGCCAAAATTAACTCCGTGATCATTAAAATGCAGATGGCGAAGATGAACACTGACTGAGGAGTAGCCATCGCTACGACCCTGGAGAAGAGAAAGACAGTTACCCAAGGAGATCATCTTGTGACTTTTTGTTTCAAAAGGAACCCAATGAACTTTCAGGGTTCCCCGTGTCTGTCCCCTGTTATTTCATTTACAGGGGCTGTTTCCCCCCTAAACTGGTTTAACTTTCAAGAGCAAATATAATGTAACGAAAAGGCAGGAAAACCTTTGTCTCTGCCTTTCCACCAGCGCTCCCGCCGCAGACAGAGGACGCACAAAAATGCGCAGTAGCTGTTGAGGACCAGTTAGTAGTGAACGCTCAGCCTGCGCCGGCACGTCAAAAAACATGGAAAACCCGTCTTTCATGTATTAAAGGATCTCAGATCCACATTCTGGCAAAGTTAAGCCAGGCGTTTAACGCCAAGGCCAAAGTGCCCCAAGGCCAAGAGCCTGCGAGTCTGCAGGGCCCCGCGCATGGCCGCCCACGCGCAGCAGCAGCATCAGCCACGCGCATGGCCGCCCACGCGCAGCAGCAGCATCAGCCACGCGCATCGCCGCTCAGGCCCGGCCTGCTGGTCTCCCGGCCTCCGAGGCCCCGGGGCGCCCGGAGCGCGTGTGAGCAGCTGAACCGCTAACAGAATTTACGGCGCCGGCTACGGCTGCTAGAACCTTCTTGGGGGCCCTTAAACACCCCCTAACCTTGGAGGCGCCCTGACTTCACCTTCTGACATGACTCGGGCTTTACCCGGCCAGACCCCGCTTTCTCAGCGCCGCCCCCGGGAGCCCCCGAACCTGGGGGCTCACCGGCCGACGCCAGACACCCGGGGTGGGGGGAAGCCAGCCTTGCCCTCCCGCCGCCCCCAGAGCAGGCGGGGCAGCTCGGCCCGGGGCCCCTCCGGTGCCAGCGTCGCCAGCGTCCCAGGGGCGCGTGCAAACTCCACGTTTCAGGGCCACTCCCGCCAGCCGGCCCGGCAGAGGCACCTTGCGGGGGTAACACGGCGACGCCCCCTTTCTAGCCGAGCTTCCATCCGACCCTTGCGGAGCAGAACGACCGACGTCGGCGCTGCAGCGACTCTCGGTGCCCCCAGGGCCCGCCTGGGCCGACTTCCCGGCGGGCGGCCGTCGGGTAGGACCCCCGGGGGGGGGGGGGGGCGCTGCTGCCCGACACCGAGAAAGCCGGCGGCACGACCCCAAACGGGACGCGCGGCTACGGGGCTGCCGCTGCCGCCCCCCACACCCGCCCCGAACCCCCGGCCCAGCCCTCAGGCCACCGGGCAGCACAACGCGGCCAAGCAGCCCGACGGCCGAGCAAGGCCTGCGGCCGCGCCAACCTCCCCGCGGCCCGGGCCTCGCCCCTCCCCGCCCCTCCGGCGGCTGCCCCGCCGCGCACAGCCGCTCCGGCCCGGCCGCTCACCCCGAGCTCCGTGGCTTCCAAGAGCCGACGCGCGCCTCGCAGCCGCCGGGACCCGGAGCTCGCCCTGCGCCGCCGCCTCCCCGCTCTGCCGGCTCCGTCTGGCCCGCGGCCGCCGCTGCCCCTCCACCTCCGCGGGCGACCTACACGAAACGCTCCCCCATTGGCTCCGCGTGCCCGCGTGACCCTGGCGCCCTACGCGCACGTGGAAAACTGTTGTGGCCCGTCGGCCTCTACGCCACTTCCGGTCCTGGCTCTCCGCTTCCGGAAGAAAGCGGCTCTGAGGCCCGTAGAAGCGGAAGTGACTCGCCGGCGGCAGCGTCTTCCGGGAACCCACCCCGGCGCAGGCGCGGTGGCGCGGCGGCCCAGACGCGGCCCAGACGCGGCCCCGCCCCGCCCGGAGGACCCGCCTCCGCCCGCCGCGGGCCTGGGTGTCGCCGCGGCGCCATGCCTCGCTATTGCGCAGCCTTTTGCTGCAAGAACCGCCGCGGGCGGAATAAAGACCGGAAGCTGAGTTTCTACCCGTGAGTGGTCGCGGCTGCGGGAGCGTCCGCCGGGCTCGGGCGGCAGCGTTTGGAGCCGGGGTTCGGGCGGCCTCGGGCGCCTTGCCCCGCGGGAGCGGGGCGCGCAGGCTGGAGCTCCGCCTGCCCCAAGTCGCCGGCCGCCGGCGCGGGGCGGCCGGTTGGGAGGCGATCGTGCGCTGGAAACCGTCCGGCCTGCGCGACGCCCGCCGCCCGAGCGGGTCCCCACCTCCCCGAGCTCCTGGCGCTGACAGCTCCCCTGCCCAGCGGAGGGCGCGCTCAGGTTCGGGTCCCCGCTGCGGTGTCGCGCGGGTGTTACCTGAATCCTCCTTCCCCCAGGCCTCTGGGAAGGGAGGGCGGGAACGGGGCTGGAGGTGTCGTGGCAGAGCCGCCTCTGTCCCCCGCCCAGGGCCCCGGGGCGCAGGGAGCAGGTGGTTCCCCGATACCAGTGCCACGAAATGCGGGAACCGCAGAAGCACGTACTCACGTTCAACAGGAGGACGGAAGGCAGAAGGGTGTCCCGACTGATGGAGCCCAGACTTTAGGTCCCAGGCCGGGCTCCGCTATTGTAGCTGAGCGACGTGCAAACGTCCAGTCCCCTGTGCTCACGGTGCCTCTTCCGTAAAGGGGATGGAGGGGTGCCCGGTACCCCATTCACGCTTACGGCGTAAACATAAATCGGCCCCTTGGCACCCAATGTGTGCCCAAGTGAAAATCAGCATGTTGAGAATATCCTCCCTCTTCTTCTCGTATTAAAGAAATGTATTCATTCTGGGATGTGTCACCGCTTATTTTGTGAAGCCTGTCTGACACTTGAGACGCGAAGCCCCCTGCGCACTAACGACGAAGCACAACCACGGGGTTGGGGTTGGAGTGTGTGTGTGTGGGGGGGGGGGGATGTGTGAGCCCTGGGTTTTGTATGAGAAACCTCCTGTTGTTACTTTTTCAAAAAGTACACAGTTGACTATGTAATACATAGCTTGAAGCGTGTGCTTGTAACAGTCATTGGAAGAAATAAGTTACTGTTAACTCTGGATTACGGTTTAACCTAAACCTGCTTAGACGGGCGGGGAAAGGTTTCCTGTAAACCCCCTCCGTCAGTCTGGTTCTGCCTGTAGAAAACAGCAACCTGTTAGAGCCAGCTCTAATGCAAGCCGTGGTTCCTGCTTGGATGAAGTGCTGTCTAGCCTTTCTCTGTCTTTTCTATTTCCTTTGTTTTAATATTATAAAGTATCTGAGTCCCTCCCCTTTTAAGGATGGTTTGTTCTTTTCTCGTGTCAGTTTCTCTTTCAGAACTTGAATTTTATGGTTCCAGTTCTCGGGTTATAAAAGTCTGGGAATGTTAAACTAACTTGCATATGGGCAGAATTGAGGGTGATTCTGGTATTAGTATTATATAGGATTTAGGGTTCCTTTCACTGTCAGCTAAACCATTTGTTTGAGTTAACTTGTTGATATAAAAACAGTAATATAAATAGGAGCCTTTTAAAATTATAGACAAGAAGATGTTTCATGTGTTAGTATGAAGTACATTTTAGTAGGACTTTGTAGTTTCTACAAAGCTCCTTCCTAGTTCTAGGCAAACTACACAACATAAAAATGGAACAATCCACAGAAAATGTGAATAGGTTTTATTTTTGTTGGAATACACATAGTTTACTTGGAGGGACTCTGAGTTATGTTTTATGAGCTGTTCTGCTCTGACAAAGCTATGGCTACACACCCTCCATTATGGTCCTCTTCCCTGAAGAGGTAATTGGATGCAGTTGTCATGAAGATGCTCTTACGTGTAGGGTTTACCTGTGTGTGTAGGCCTGAAACCTGACCAACCCTAAAAATACAGCAACGTTTTCCCTTTTTTTATTTCAGGTTTCCTCTCCATGACAAAGAAAGACTTGAAAAATGGTTGAAGAATATGAAACGGGATTCATGGATGCCCAGTAAATACCAGTTCCTGTGTAGTGACCATTTTACTCCCGACTCTCTTGACATCAGATGGGGAATTCGATATTTGAAGCAGACTGCAATTCCAACAATATTTTCTTTGCCTGAAGACAATCAGGTATTGGAGACAGGGCACGGGGAAAGAGGGTGGGAGGTAATCTGGTGAGAGGAGTGAGAGGGAAGGACAGCTGGGAAAGCAGATACTTGGGAAAAAGTCAAACTAATGTATGCTTTTACCAAAAGCGGTGATTTTTTAAACCTTGAATCTTGTTAAAGCCTGGCTTGAACAAAAAGCAACAAATTAATAAATGATCATAAGTTAATGATCTAAGATGTTTTATTGGTTTCTTTAATGATCTGAAATGTTTCCTTTATACATTGATGATACATAATACTTTAAAGTATTTTCAGTTCTACTTGAGTTATTATGTAGTTAGAATATTTTTTAACTCAATCAATTTTCTTGGTTAATATACTTTTTAAAGTTATAAGTAAGTATTCAGCTGTCACTAAGAAGAGAATAAGCCTCGTAACATCTTTTTTTTAATTTGAAAATATTATTTTCTAGGAAAAAGACTCTTCCAAAAATAACTGTCCGAAGACAAAAATAGATGATGAGAAAGAAGTGCGCCTGAAAGCCACGTCGCAAGAACCATTTATATCAAAAGAGCCAGAGAAAAATACAGTCAACACAGATGTCCTCCCTCAACAAGCAGAATCACTCCATTCCTCTGCGTTGGAGAAGCCATCAGCTTCAAAAACAGGGAGTATACGTAATAACGTAGTAATTCTTAATCTAGTTAATCAAGACACTGGAAAACCCGAATCTACCTTGGAAACATCGATTAACCAAGATGTAGGTATGAGTAGTTTTCACACATCTTTTGAGAATCTAAACTCTACTGCTATTACTTTGACAACTTCAAATTCAGAAGGTATTCAGCGATCTTTGGAAACCCAAGAAGTGTTTGAAATAACTACCAGTCATCTTGCTAATCCAAACGTTACGAATAATTCCATAGAAATTAAGACTGCCCAGGAAAATCCATTCTTACTCAGCACGATTACTCAAACAATTGAAGAATTAAACACAAATGAGCAATCTGTTATTGCCATTTTTGTCCCCACAGAAAATTCCAAACCTATAATTAATTCTTTTGTGCCTGCCCAGAAAGAAACTGTGGAAATGGAAGGCATAGACCTTGACAATTCCTTATATAAAGATGTAGACTATGAAACAGAAGTTTTACAAATTGAACATTCTTACTGTAGACAAGACATAAATAAGGAGCATCTTTGGCAGAAAGTCTCTAAACTACATTCAAAAATAACACTTCTGGAGCTGCAAGAGCAACAAACTCTAGGGAGACTGAAGTCTTTGGAAGCTCTTATCAGGCAGCTAAAACAGGAGAACTGGCTCTCTGAAGAAAATGTCAGGATTATAGAGAACCATTTCACAACATATGAAGTGACTATGATATAAAGAGGTCTCCAGGCTATGGCCTATACGTAAACATTTTGCAGCCAAACCAAATCATACGTGAAGTGAACTTTTTCATGCATAAAGTTCTCATCTGAATGAAGCTAGGAGAGTACTCTAATGTTATGAACTATATTCTGTTCTTGTCATAATCATTTTTTGAGAAAAATTAGAGCATTGTCAGGCTGTAGATAACAAGTTTTGTCACTTGGTAATTTAAAATAAGTGAATAAATACTATGATTTTGTCATAAAATAGGAGTGCACAGATATGGTCAAAAGAACCCAGAATAAAAGTCAGGCTTGGGAATAACCTTGATTCTTCCATTGACAAATGACAGGCAAGTTACTTACCAAGATTAAGTGTCAGTCTTTTAATCTGTAAAATAAGGTCATTTAGTAGATCTTAAAGGCATTCTGTTTATAGTTCCCTTTCTAGTCAGATACTTTTAATAGAATAATTTTTTATAAGGAAATCTGTATGTATACAATACTGGGTGTTGGCTAGAATTTGATTTTATTAACTATTGGATTATCCTCAATATTTACTGAATTCTGTATGTTTGACCTTTTGGCTAAAGTTATTCATGATAACAAAAAGAAATACTCCTTTTATAATTTTATTCCAGTTGAAGGTAAAATAAAGAACCATGCTCAATAGCCCAGTGCTTAGGAGAGGTACTTCAGACTTGAAAGAATATGTATTTCAGTACCTTATGTATGGCTGACCATGATAATCCGTAATCATTAAAGCTTCGTAATATCCTATATTTTAAGATTATAATTTGTAAACCAAAAATTTTAATGAGGTTAATTTTTAAATATATTACTATATTTTAGAAATTATACTTTGTATCTGGTATGTGTAGCTTTTTAAAATGTGTGCATGTGTCATTTTTAAATCCAGAATGATAGAGTAATACTTAAAACTACACCTTCCCAGTTAAGTATATTTTATTAAAATTTATATTCAAGAAATTATTGATATGTAGTGGTAACTTTCAACAGAGAAATAGGAAAAAGATGTGATAGTGATGTAAATAAATAAAAAATACCACCTCTATCCAGAGGAATTTAAGAAAAAATGGAAAAGCAAAGCCTTAGTGGTAACAACAGAAATGTGAAAAACAGATGATTATTTAAAAATCAGAAGTTAATGTAATTAAATATCTTGTTGATGGTATTAAGCAAGTTACTATCAACCTTATTTTTTTATATATATGAAAAACGCTATTACTAATTTTCAGGGATAGTTTTGACAAATCTGTAAGGTGACATTTCTGTTTTTAGTTCTAGAAAACAGGAGATGCTCAGTGAATACTAGTGGACTACACAGCAAATAGTATAATAAGTATAAATGCATGGTGATAAATTTTGGCTATCCTTAGTCTTTTCAGGCTAATAAAATTAAGTGGCATTACATGAATATAAGTTAGCTAATTATAAAAATTTGATTAGAGGTGTCCTAGCTGGGGAACCGTGGTGTGAGGACTTAATATTTACATAAATTATGATAATTGGTAGAGTTATTATGTTATTTTTAAGTATTTACATGTTACCTTTTGCTAATACTAGAAGAAAATGACCTTTGTAAGTCATTAAAAGTGTTACAAACCAGTTTTTAGCTGTATACCTGGTCATTACTTTCTCTTTGTTTAAAGTTAACTAGCTTTATTTCTTTAAACTTAATAAATTATAAATATTAAATTTTTTTTCTTGGTTTGTCTACGTTTAGTTTTGGATGTTGTCAGGTAACCTCGCCAACTTTCTTTCTACCTGGATTATTAATAGGAGCCTCAGCTAATCTCACCTGTATTTTCAATGCCCCACACCCAACATTCTCTCCTGCAAGTGCAGCCTTGCTGCCCACTCCGGTATCAAGAGGCAGAGCTGGTTTCTGAACGTTTTTGAATCGGGGGGTCGTGTGCCAGCCTTGACCAACAGAACACAGTGAAAGTGTGTCCCAGACTCAGCCCCCAGTGGGCCAAGCACCTTTCATCTTGGCAAGTGCTTGGCAGGCCAGAAGTGGGATCACCCTGCACCCTGGCAGGCGGGGGGCCTGGAGAAGGAGGCCGCAGTGTGAGTGAGGAAGCCAGCCAGCAGCCCAGCGGGCAGAGCCCCGCGCCCCGGGGCGACGTCAGTAGATACCTCCGGAGTGAGCACAGGGTCTGAAGGCTGCTCAGAAAAGGCAAATTGATTCGAGTTCAAGAAGTAGTAGCCATTCCACGCACTTGGCAAACCCCCTTTCCTGAACGTGGCGGGAGATTGGCAGTTGATTTTCCAGAGAGGATGGAGGCCCTAGAAAAGCTGAAACGCTGGCTCAGACACCACACGAGAAAGAGGTATTAGGTGGAAGTTTATAAACTGATCAGTACAATCTAACCCCCTCCTACCCAAGCCTGTGTTATGTACTCAGGCCCCAGGATGGGCGACCAAGCGTCCCCGTTCCATTTTCTTGTGGGAATCGGACAAGGCCCGGAGTGGGGGCGGGGACACGACTGCCACTGGGCGGTACACAGTCTCACACTGGGCGTCCAGCTCAGTCACCGCCGCAGCGACACGCCCAAAGTCATCTGGGAAATTTAAAATTTCCCTGGCCTCCGCACCCAGGTGTGATGTAAATTTCCCAGGGGATTTTCATACCGGGTGAAAATACTGCTCTATCCCCCCCCCAGGATAGAGCTTCTCTTCTCAGCAGCATTTAAGTGGCCTGCCAGCTGTCAGTAGACAGTTGAGGAAAGAGACCAAAGGGAAAGGGTGGAAAATGGCAATTTAAAGAAAATATTACGTAGGCAGAAGAAAATTGAGGGGAAAGAACCCAAATATGTGGTAACATGGTTACCAAGACAAGATAGGTACATTGCATCTCTGAAAATAAAAACAGAATACCTTTTTTTTTTTAAAGGAGCATTATGAAAACAAATCTAGTAACTTAAAGTGGGAAATGAAAAATGTATACCGTAAAAAGAGGATGGTACAGACTTTCAGTAAGAAGAAAAACATACAAAGCATTGGGAATAGAACAGCTTCAAACTACTGAATGGCGACACTGGAAACGGTAGGACAAGAGATCAATGATCCCAAAATTCTTAAGGAAAATGATTTCCAGGTTACAAGTTTATATCCAAAGTCTCAAATAATTGCCTCTTCTCTATCTTAAGGATTCTATTGGCAAACACATCCTAGGGAAATAAAGCAAGGAGAGAAGAAGGAAGAGAATGGTTTATCTTCTAGAACTATTTCCTAGGTGACAATTTAAAATGCAATGGCTCTGCAGATTAGAAACAGGAAAAAAAGGAAACCCAAGTCAAGAAGGAAGCAAAGGACACCCCAAGTTGGTGATTAAGGCAGGCTCCACAGGGACAGCTGGACCCTGGGCCTGGAGCGTACCAGTCCGATGGCAGCCAGCTAGGAAGCTCAGGGATCGAGTTCTTCAAGAGGAAAATTGATCAAATAACCCAGGTGTTGAACTCCTTCAGGGAAAATATATCTGGGATCGAATTTAGGGTTCAATGAATAATAAGCACAAAGAAAACCATACAAGCACATCAAGCAAATATTGACAAAATAGGTAAGGACAGGTCAAGGCATACCTTAATACATAATTGCATTTACACAGTCAAAATAAATACAATATAAGCACATCCGTTGGAAGACGAGGGGCGGCACGGAAGGTGTGTGCATGTTCACGTCTGTGCCGACACCTGGAGCCGGGGGTGGGATCATGATGTCATTAAAAGTAAAATCCTCCTTGGCCATACTAATATATCAAAAGATAATGCCTACACGCAAACACGTTAAAAACAGCCAATTAAGCGTGATGTTTTGAGATGTATGTATGTAGAGGTAAATAGTTGAAGAATAAGCACCCCTCCCTGCTGGGGACGCACTCCGTGGAGCCGGAAATGGGGGAGACCCATGTAGGAGTGACAGCCCATCCCCCCTCACCTTCAGGACTGACCGCTGCACTTTATCTTGACCGCTGTCACTTACCCTTCCATGTCCCCTCCTCACCCAGCCCTGTCATAACACCGAGCTCCCAGTAGCTGCTCTTGTTTTCATGTCCCCGTAGGCATGTTCCTACCCTCAGAGAGGAAGCTTTTTAGCTTCATGGCCTAGCACAGTTCCTGGTGCAGGGTGGGCGCCCCAAACATTTGTCAAGTGAACAGCTCGACACCCACCGAACCATATTTCAGGGACTATTTTGCTGAGTCTAATTCTGGTTCCTCACAGGGACAGTGACCAGATAAATTAACCAATTTGCAGCTCCATGAGTGCATTATTGCCCCATTATTCAGGCAGGTCTGTTAAATTACTAACTTGAATGATGAGGTGAATAATGCCGGCATGTTATAAGCAGTACCTAGTAGAGGTGAAGTGCATTTCGAGCTTCTGAAACATGGGAAGTCCCCAGAAGGGTGTACTGGCTCTCCTAAAATTTAATGCAAAAAAAAATTTTTTTGTGTGTGTAGGCATTTTTCTGGAAAGAGAACCCATAATTTCTATTATATTAGGAAACAGATACATGACTCCAACAAATCTAAACACAACTGCTCAGGGTAATAATACCTTCCAATTTACATTGTGCCATTCTTTAGAGAATCATAAGTCTCTATACATATTTCATTCTCCAAAAACCCTGAAACATGGAGATGGGAAATTTACCATTCTAGATTTGAACACACGCAAAAGATCCTCACCAATGCAACTATGCAGTTTTAATTAACTGCGAAAAGAACACTAAAACTAATAGAAAAATTGGCCCATATCCAAACATGGGTTTGGTCAATTCGACACAGAATTCATATAAGTTTTAGACCCATGTTATTTCACATTTCCTGGAAAATAAATTTAATGTTCCAAGTACTACACAGAGTGTCAGAAAAGTAAATTCAGAGATTAAGTATTATCTCCAATTATTAGAAAATGCTATTTAAGATCAAGTCACCTGTTTTTTGGTTACTGAAATATAATTCAACATGCATAGTAATGAAGCAGAAGTCAATGTTAGAGCAAGCCTAATCTTTCATTTTTTTCCTGTTCATGGTTCACGTTTTCCATGAATAAAAATGCTCAGTGTTTAAATATGCACACCCGGCTAGAATGCCATCAAGGTGGAATGAGGTTAATTTTATTGAGCTCGCCAACTTGCTTAGCCTGAGTGAAAATGAACGTGCTGATATGAGATGAGAACATATGTGCACCACGGACGGAAAAGAAGTCAGTCAGTTGAGCGGTGTGGTATCAAAATACAAACATTTCTGAGGAAGTGAGGAGGGAAGGGCAAAGGACGTTGTTCGGATTTTTCAAACAATCCCAGAAGGTCATCTGACAAGAAACCATATGCATCTCCTCTCCTTCGGAACCTTAAAGAACGCGTTAAAGAGAACCTCGTTTTTCCTTGTACCGTCTGGAGCTTTGGAGTCCGGAACATCACCTTCCATCCTCCTGTCTGGTTTCGTTAATTTGGGAAATGACAGGTGCACAGGGAAGCCCTCGGACAGGAAGGGCACAGCGCTGCCCTCAGAAGGCTGAGACGTGTGGCTGGCCAGGAACGGACTCCAGCCTCCTTTCTTTGGAGGCAGTAGTGCATTACTGGATATCACCACAGAAACCCATTTTCATAGCAAAGTACTGGAAAAGACTTCGAGAAAAAATAAAGAAGCGCCGGAGAGGTCAGCTGTTCCTTCCTTAGCAACAGCAGACCCCTGGGGTGAAGGCACACCACTATCAGGAATAGAGAACAGAGGACCTGGTTTTAACAAATAATACTTTGCACGGGAGAACTTGCTGGCAAAGTGAGATAAACGGTCCCGCAAATCTCTGCTCTTTCATCTTCTTTTGTTCATCCGGGCAAGACTGACCTGAGGACTTCATGGTCGGGGGAGACCTCACATATCCCTGAATAACCAGTCCAAATGTCACCCTCTCTAAGTTGTAACACACACGCACACAAAGCCACTTGTCTTCACAAACGATTTATACCGTTATTGTAACTAGATCACTCTCTGTCGGGATTACCTCTTTGTTTCAGCCTGTCTGACTAGACTGCAAGTTCCCAAGGGCTGGAAACCAGTCTCACTCATCTCTGACACCAGAGGAGAGGAAAAATTGCCTCCCTACTTTCACTTAGATTCAGTGCCTGGGTCTGTGAATCGAACTGGCAAAACACAGGTTCACGAGAAAAGCGGAGTCTATTAATACATTAGCATGGGCATGGCCCAGGCAGGTGAGAGGACTCACCTATTGGGGCTTGTATGGCCCTTGAATAAAGAAAGTGAAGCCCTGGCTGGTGGCTCAGTGGATAAGGTGCCAGCCTGCAAACCCGAAGGTTGCTGGTTCGATTCCCAGCCAGGGCACATAATCAGGTTGCAAGCCAGGTCTCCAGCCAGGTCTGTAGCTGGAGGCAGGTGAAAGGCAACCATACATTGATGTTTCTCTCCCTCTCTGCCTCTCTTCCTTCCCCTCTCTCTAAAAATAATAAATAAAATATATTTTTTAAAAAAATTTTTAAATAAATAAATAAAGGAAAGTGACCAAAAAAAGGACCGGGGTCCAGGTGCATAGGGAACAAACTATGGGAAGGTAAAAAGGAGGAGGGGAGACGAAGGGAAGATGAGTGCTCTTTCAGGAAGGTTTCTCACTAGATTACCTGGATGCTGATAAGATGCTAGAATTATCTCGGGTGAGGGAGAATCCTCCCGCCCTGCTTAGTAACAGAGGGTTAGAGAAGGGAGGGTTTTTCATGTTGGCTTCCTTTCGATTGTCTTCAGCTCAAAACAACCCTTATGTCAAAGTGTAATATTTTGAGCTGGCACACTCTGAACCCCTTCAACACCTAGTACACCGTCTATTACGTGTGGAAAAGCACGATAGTAACATGCTATCTCTTCATGGATGGGTGGTTGATAAAGTATATTGCATTATGCTTCGATTTAGTTCAGCTTACAGTTCTCTAAGAATGGGAACTTTATACTGCTCAATCTCAAAGTCACCCCGATGTGTATCTCAGATTTACCTGTTAGCAGCAGGTAAAGAACAGGCCGTGGAAATTACAATGTTAACAGAGATGACAACCTTAGATAAGATTTCAACAGGCTTATAAGAAGTTTAAGATAGTTAAACATATAGATAGCACTATTTATCTAAGCCCCGCTTAGAAAGACATAAAATATTGACTCTAAGACTTACATTTTCAACTGCAATGTGTAGAATGAATAAAAAATAAAACTCCAAGAGTCTGGCAGGTGACTTACTGGTCATTCCTAAATCTTCCTTGTCTTAGATTAATCCAAATTCTAAATTGAAAAATTGCAAGTCAAACCTTCGATTCATTTTAGACATTTATCTTCATCTTGAGTGATTCATATCTTGATTTGGATTTTATTTTAGGAAGTTTGAGCTCTACTCACATTTATTCTGTAACTTCACAGATACATTATTCCTAGAAGTGTTTGTAACTATTTCAGGTATGAGTTTTACCATTGAACTGACAGCAAATTAAATGTCCTTCCCGACGTATACAGAACCAGCCATTCAAACTTTCTGCCATGGAATGTTTGACACAAATTCTCTCCAGGTGACAGTTACATTTTATGATTATTCTGGGAGCTATCGGTTTAGACAAGAAAAGTCACTGTCATTACACTTTAGCACAATGTGGATTTGCTTAAAGTTGCATCTTAACATGAATCATGCTATGCTTTATTTACCGATCTTCCTAAATTTCATATCCATTCATTTTATGGAATAATTCAATGTTTTGTTATGCTCGTATGTGTATTTTCTTTCTAACATAGCATTGAATTCCACATATACTATGGCCATTTGTATTTCTCTTAAGACCAGATTAAACAAAATATTATTTGGAACTGTTTTCCAAAGATATATGTCTAGCAAGTTGGTTTGATTTTATTTTTAAAATATTTTATTTATTATTTTTAGAGAGAAGAGCAGGGAGGGAGGAAGAAGGGGAGAGAAACATCCATGTATGGTTGCCTTTCACCTGCCTCCAGCTACGGACCTGGCTGGAGACCTGGCTTGCAACCTGGTTATGTGCCCTGACTGGGAATCGAACCAGCTACCTTTGGGTTCACAGGCTGATGCCTATCCACTGAACCCCAGCTAGGGCACAAGCTGGTTTTACCTATTCCTCCTAAATTGGTTTCAGTGCATGTTCAACATGGTGGTTAAAGAGAACCTATGAAAACTTGTTTCACACCCTTTTGCTTTGTTTTTGTTTTACCTATTCTATGTCAATTTCCTTCTTTATTTAGAAGATTGCTGATAGATTTTTACCATGGGTCATCTCATTTTAATTCTTAAATGTTTGGTAGACTTCACCAGCAAAATCATCTGGCCTGGTGTTCTCTTTGTGTAGAGGTTTCTGAGAAGAAGAAAAAAGATATATTTTAAAGTAGAAATGAGGCTATTCATATGTTTTTTGATTTTGTGTTAGTTTTGGTAAGATGTTTTTGAAAGACTATTTCATCTAAGGTGTCAAATTTATTGGTATACAGTTATTCATAATATTCTTTTATTATCTTTTTGGTGTCTGTAGGATCTGTAACAATATCTATCCCATCTTTTTGGGAAAATAAGGCCTCAGTGGTGACATAAAACCTGCAGGCGCAAGACATGATTTGCTGCTAACCTTTGGTTTGTGTGTGTTTACCTGAAATAGTTCACACAATTCGCTTGACAAATGATCAAAACTATCACTAAGATGAAAAATAATAGCCCCAGCCGGAACAATTCAGTATAGCTATCAAAAATACTTGGACCGAGAATTGAAAACTTAAAGGACCACAGCTGCTACAAATTGCAGCATTTTAAAGATTCTCTTCCCAGTAACATCTGGCGTTGGTCCACCGTTGTCATGATTGTGGTACCAACACAAGGGTGCCAACAGGTGGCCCCATCAGTTCCTTCCCTCCCTGCCCAAGCACCCCTCAAGAGAACAGACTGAGCCTCCCCTTACCTCCCCTTGGACCTGGGCTGGCTTTAGAAAGTCGTGTGACTTCCAAGGCCAGACCCTAGACGGTCCTGCAGCCACTGCCTGGGCTTCTTGAGCAGCTGGCCTATGGAAACCGGTGGTAGTGCAGAAGCCGGCTCCCCTGAGCGCACCACGTGCCACAGGACGTGGGCAGGTGCCCCGGTCACTGGTCTGAGCAGGTGCTCCAGCCACACACTGTCCACAGCACCAGGCAGGGGGGTGAAGCCATCGCGAGCCCTCCAGAACGTCACTGAGTGACTTCAGTCAACTGCAGGTGGAACAGAAGATGGGGCGCCATGCCCCCACACCTCACCTCACCAACTTAATGGAAATGAAATCAAGCGTTGCTGTTTGAAACCACCCCAAGGTGGGACTGTTACCCAGAGGACCACCATCACCGGGACTCTCTCGTAAAAGAGGGCAAACGTCCCTACCATCCGGCCTTACAAAAATTCGCGTGGCTTCCAGATTAGCTAGAGAGGAGCCGGGGAGATGCCACCACCCATCCCACCATGCTCACGAAGTAGCCTGTGCCTTGCCGCCTTGTTCTGCACGGGGCTGACACTATTTCTAAAGATTATCCAAGTCCTTGCCAGCACTGTCATTTCAGCATGAGAGTTTCGCCTCTTCCTGGTCTTCAGCCAGGAAAGACTCTTTATGTCAGCCTCCTGTAAGGAGCAGGACCTCTGGTCATGGGGGGGGGGGGGGGGGCAGCATCCTGAAGAGAAAATGCAAACACCTACACGTGTCAGGAAAGCCGGACGCCTGGGCTGAGCCCTGAGGCCTGGAAACAAATCTTAGCAAGCGAGTGGGTGGATCTGTGATCAGCCATTTGCTCCCTGAGGGAAGGAGCAGTCGCTGGGGTGTTGAAAGGCTTTGAATTAGATGCACTGGGAGCTCCTGGCGACTTCTGATAAGCAACACTACAGAGGTGGGCAGAGGAATAGGGAACATAAACCGCTGCTGAGCTTAATCAAATCCCCAATGCTTATTAAACATCCCGGGTCGTAAATTACTTGGAGTAAAAGCCTCCCGCCTCCTCTGGCTTGGTGAGAACTTAATTGAAAAGTGTGTGTGAAGTAATTGAGAGCGTCCATTGTGAGTTTTCCATTTTCCTTTTCATTTTGTTCTTAATGAAGAAGAATTGTGCCGCCACAGAAAACACCATCGGTATCTGAAGTCATTGATTCCTTCTGCGCTCAAGTAAGAATCATTCTCCTTAAACAACAAAATAATGTAGAGAAATAGTTTCCATTAAAAAATAAAATAAAATCACATCCTTGGGGTATGTTAAAATCGTCCTCAGGCTGAAACGGACGAGTCCGTGGTTCAAGGAGTTGCAGGTTCATTTCCCGATTTTAAAGACTGTGGAAGGACTGGAGGCATTGATCTTTCAGGCAGAGACAATAAATCCTGTTTTTCTTTCTTTCTTTCTTTCTGTTTTCTTTTCTTTTCTTTTCTTTTTCTGATAGAGATTTTAACAGTCCTAAATCATCCGTATCGTCACACGATCTACAAGTCAGAAGAGTGTAAGTTTCTGAGCTCTAACCCAAGACTGTCACAGACCTGGCTTGCCACTCACACTCCGCCTCTTCAAGATTTCAAGATTCCTGAAACCTCGATCTTAAAGGTATTCACATCTCATGCTAATTGGCAAGAATTAAAACAAACAAAAAAGTCACCTCATACCAATTGGCAAGAATCAACTTCCTTTGGGTTGCCGTGAACCATTATTGAAGTAAAAGCGCACACATCCCTAAATATGAGGTAAACCGAAAACAAAACAAATAAAGCAAAACAAAAACCTTGCTTTCAGAATAGCTTTGGCTCAGGCAGCAAAAGAGACGCATTTTAATAACATCTCAGCCCACTGGCCACAGGAGAATGGAGTTGCTGTGAAATAAGGCTGGGTCTGGTGCAGAGTTCTGAGGACCCGACAAGCTCACTATTCTCACTGCATTTTCCTTCCTTTTCTCCCCTGACCATTGTTGAAAAATATGTTAGGCTTAGAACTCAAGAGCGGAGCTTGGAGAAGCAGGTGCGATTCGTTACTTTGGGCTGCCACCTAGTGTCCAAATAAAGAACACATTTGTTTGCCTGTTGTTCCTTTTCGTAAACTTGGACGAGTATTTTCCATAGGACCGAAGCAGAAGCTAAAAGGGCAGTGAGAATATTTTTATAATAAAAATAAGCTCTTTTTAAGGTGAATTACCGGTTGATTAGATATACAATATATGTGTATATGTATATTGTATATCTAATCAACAATGTATATTAGATATACATATACATAGTGAAAAGATTACGACAGTCAAACTAATTAACATTATCTCCTTACAAGTAACCATTTGTTGTGCGCACCTCAAGTCTACTCTCTTAGATATTTCCAGTGTTTTAGTACAGTAATAAGTATAGCCATCATGCCTGTACAGTAGACCTCCAAACGTATTCATCTGACATAACTGAAACTCTGTAACCTTTGCCTAGCTGTGTGTTTGTGTGTACATATGTATGAATGCATGCATGTATGTATATGTAGGTAGGTGCATGATAGATACATGATAGATTAGATAGACCGACCTAAGTGACCATCAATGGGTAAATGGATAAAAAAGATGCGGATAGAGAGAGAGGTTGTTTCCATATCTTGGCTATTGGGAATAAGTCTGTGAAGTGCACAGAAGCACAGATATCTCTTCAAGATCTTGTTTTCCATTTCTTTGGCTATATATTTAGAAATTGGGCCGCTGGGTCATATGAGAGTTCTTTTTTAAAGCTTTTTTGAAGAAACTGCATATTGTTTTCCACGGTGACTGTACCAATTTATGTTGTGACCCACAGTGCACAAAGGTTCCCTTTTCTCCATATCCTCACCAACACATTATTTCTTGGTTTTCTGAAAATCGCCATCCTAACAGGAATTAGGTGGTATTTCAATGAGGGTTTGGTTTGCATTTCCGGGATGATTAGTGGTGTTGAGCATCTTTTCATGCACTTGTTGGCCATTTGTATGTTCTCTTAAAACATACCTATTCAGAGCCCTGGCTGGTGGCTCAATGGATAAGATGCCAGCCTGCGAACCCAAAGGTTGCTGGTTCGATTCCCAGCCAGGGCAACATAACCAGGTTGCAAGCCAGGTCTCCAGCCAGGTGGAGGCAGGTGAAAGACAACCGTACATTGATGTTTCTCTCCCTCTTTGCCTCTCTCCCTTCGCCTCTCTCTAAAAATAATAAACAAAATCTTTTTAAAAAAATGCCTATGCAGTTTCTACCCATTTTTAATTGGATTGTTTGTGGGGTTTTTGTAGGTTTTTTGTTTGTTTGGGGGGGGGTGTTATTGTTTTGCAGTTGTGTAGGTTCTTCACATATTTTAGACATTTACCCCTAACCAGATATGATATGGAAATATTTCCTCCCATTTGATAGGTCGCTGCTCAGTTTGTTGAGTCTCCTTCGCTTTCCAGTTTGATGCTGTCCCACTTGTTTATTTTTGCTTTTGTTACCTATACTTTCGGTATCAAATCCAAATAATTTGGTATCAAATCATTGCTAAGACATATGCCACTAAGTTTATTCCATGTGTTTTCTTCTAGGATTGTTTACAAACAGGTTATGTTGTTTTTAATGCCGCAGATGCTGTTGCTATTGATAATGAGATTTTCCAAAGAAATGAGCAACTCTTGGTGAAGTCCTTAAAAAAAAAAGCAGCATAAAATATTTCTTCAATAGACATGATAGCTGCATTTTTAGAAAATTCCAAAAGTTAAAACCATACTAGGAAAATACTGTGTGTTTATGAAAATGGAATAAAACCTAATTGCTCTGATTATTACAGGCATATGTTTTACTTCATGAATGTCTGAAGAATGTTCAATTATGGACCAAGACCTGATCATTCTTTATTGTGCAGACAGCTGTGTGCAAGGCCAGATGCCCCATCTCTAGCCCCAGTCACCAAGTGCCCACAGTACCCTCTTACAATTGTAACATCCAAAAATGACCTAAGAGGTCACAATCACCCTCACTCCTGCATGAGGTTTATTTTCATAGAAATTAGAGACAAAGTCCAGGCAAGTTGAAAACTTTAGTTTATTCTGTAAATATTGTTGGAAAAGACATATGATGGAATACTCCATTTCTATATTTTGGGTAACATTTCTAATAGGTCCACAGAAATAGGCCCATCATTACAATATATAATAATACAGAGAAAAAGCATAATTGTCTGACCTTAACATATTTAAAACCTGGAAGAGATTATAGTACAATCTATAAGCTAACATATATTATGACAGTAAGACAGGTATGTTAAAAAGAGAAACTTATTTAATTCTCAAACATTTTTCCATGTGTTTTCAAATTTTCTATTTGTTTCCAGTGTTAGACAATCGAATATTTTACAAAGTGTTCCCCTCGGTATTTTCAATACCCACCAGCACCACACAGAGTCATTACAATATTGTTGACTATATTTCCTGTGCTGTACTTTACATCCCCATGACTATTTCATAACTTATTACTCCCTTCACCTTTTTTTCACCCATTCCCCCAACCCCCTCTCATCTGGCAACCCTCAGTTTGTTCACTGTATCCATGAGTCTGTTTTTGATTATTTATTTTGTTCTTTAGATTCCACATATAAGTGAAATCATATGGTATTTGTCTTCCTCTGTCAGGCATATTTCACTTGACATAATACCTGCCAGTTTCATCCATGTTGTTGCAAACAGTAAAATTTCATTTGTTTTTATAGCTGAGTGATAGTCCATTGTATAAATGTGCCACATCTTCTTTAGTCACTCATCTATGGATGGGCACTTGGGTTGCTTCCAAATCTTGGCTATTAGAAATAAAGCCTGACTGAATATAAGAGTGCTTATATCTTTTTGAATTAGTGTTTGGATTTCTTTGGCTATATTCCCAAAAGTGGAATTCCTGGGTCATGAGGCAATTCTACTTTTCAATTATCTGAGGAACCTCCACTGTTTTTCATAGTGGCTGCACCGGTCTGCATTGCCACCAACAGTGCACAAGGGTTCCCTTTTCTCCACATCTCACCAACACTTGTTGTTTGTTGATTTATTGATGACAGCCATTCTAACAGGTGTGAGGCAACATGGCATTGTTTGAATTTCTCTGATAATTAGTGACATGAACATCTTTTCATGCCAACTGTATGCCTTCTTTGAAGAAATGTCTGTTCATTTTTAATTGAATATTTTTCATTAAGTTGTATGCATTCTTTATAAATTTTGGTTATTAATCACTTATCAGATTGTATCATTGGCAAATATGTTCTCCCATCCATTTGGTTGTGTTTTCATTTTGTTGATAGTTTTCTTTGTCATGCAAAAGCTTTTTAGTTTGAGGTAGTTCCATTTGTTTATTCTTCCTTTTGATTCCCTTCCCCAAGGAAAAGTGAGAGGAAGAGCAATGTCAGAGAGTTTACTGCCTATGTTTTCTTCTGGAAGTTTTACAGTTTCAGGTCTTACATTATGGTCTTTAATCTGTTTTGAGTTTATTCTTGTATATGGTGTTTAAAAAGTAGTCTAGTTTCATTTTTTTAAAGATTTTATTTATTATTTTCAGAGAGAAGGGCAGGGATGGAGGAAGAAATGCAGAGAAACATCAGTGTATGGTTGCCTTTCACCTGCCTCTAGCTAAGGACCTGGCTGGAGGCCTGGCTTGCAACCTGGTTATGTGCCCTGGCTGGGAATCAAACCAGTGACCTTTGGGTTCTCAGGCTGGTGCCTTATTCACTGAGCCACCAGCCAGGGCTAGTTTCATTTTTTGCATCTCTTCAATTTTCCCAACATCATTTATTTAATAGACTGTCTTTACCCCATTGTTTATTCATGCCTCCTTTGTCATATATTAATTGACCATACAGGTATGGGTTTATTTATTATCTCTCTATTTTGATCCATTAATTTGTGTGTTTTCCATAAATAATTGTAAAAGTTTTAAAATATTTTACTATAATAATTTTCTTCCAAATTATATGGTTGTTACAAATTTTCTTAAAATGTTTACGGGTCTTAGAAATATTCTTACAAGTGTTATGGGTCAAAATGAAAAAGAAAAAACTAAGAAAAATGGGAAAACAAGACACATGAAGAAAATTTTAAAACAGGCAAAAATTTGGGGACAAGTTAAATGCAGAATGTTGGTGCCCTTTCTTTCTCAAAATTAATTTATTATGACTCAGTAATTTTAGTGATCAAAGAAACTCACAGGGTGAATGTACAAATCCATATAGTAAAACTAATTAAGAAAAATCTTTAAATCTTGAACATTTACCTCTCTACAAAAACAAAAAACAAAAAACAAACAAAACAAAACAAAAAAAACCCTTGCCTTAAGTCATTCATTTCTTTTGTTTCTACCAAGAATCGCTTCAGGTTTTCCAAAGCATTAAATATGAAACTGGGTCATTTCCTTAGAAAGTTTTAAGATTATGATACTTCGCAGGAAACAGTAGAAATATTGGCAAGAGAGAAGAAAACCCACAGATTATGTAGTCACTTAGCATCCTAATCTTATAGTTCTATGATTTTTCTACATATTTCTCAAACATTCTATTTTAAAGAATATGGTTTACATTTATTTAAATTTATTTAAAGATATATGACTTTGAGGGCTGAAGAGAACTCTAAAGATTTCAGTACAGCTCTCTGTCTCCAAAGAAAATCTAAATTAACTTTGTAGCAAGTCCTCTAAAAATTCTTCAAAACAGAAAAGAAAAAAAAAAAAATCACTTCTCTTGGAAACTCATTTTAATGCCTAGTAGTACATTGGTCAGTTACACTCTCACCATTATTTAGATATTTAGTAAGTTTATAGATGATTTTGGAGACATTGAAGGAGTCGACCCAAGTCCTTCAGCTTGACTTTTCAAAGGATAATTCTAGACAGTCTCATTAGAATAGGCCGGGAGTTCTATGTTTCTTGCTTTGGAGGCAAGTGACTTCCTACGAGAGTTGTGATAATCTATAAAAGTTTCTCACTGCTCTCCCCACTTATCTGTTTTCTTTCCTTTTTGTCAGTGTGTGAATCAAATGGGCATCTTATCTAGTTAACACAGTAAAGTTTATGCCTTCATTGTAGCCAGAATTAATTTATCTAAGATTTTGTGTGGAATGTAAAGAACCAACTACAGGGCTTTAAAAAATACCACATTTCTGACGAGGAAACTAAAATAAACTAGTAAAACTCAAAAACCATTAGACCCATGGTACTTGGCTGAGCCAAGCAGGCAGGTGTGTTGAAAACCAATGCAGTGTTGCAACTCCAGGTGGACTGAACATCTCTGGTCTTTCCACCGCAGTCATTTAGAGATGCTAGGGACCAAATGAGGACTGGAATGAAATGAATGCTCTCACATCTTACAGTTCTTTTGTTGGGCTGCATCAAGACATGGTTTTAACCAAGTAAAAGAATTGCCTGCCTGCCCCCTACTACCCATTTTCACTCCCCAAATAAAAGAAGGAAATCTGAACACTGTACGTGGTGGCTAACGACACAAAAGGCAATTCCACAGGTCGATTATCTTCTGTTTAAACCAATGGCTTCCCCCAAGAACAAAGAGCAGCAGATCAAAGCAACTAACAGCTGTCACACTCAAGAAGATTTCGTTATAACGCGCAATGTCGATGTTACAGTCATTCGAGTGCGCCACCGTGTACAAGTAATAGATCCTGAATAACTGATAGGGAAGGAAGCAAACAATGATGATCCCTATAAAAAACAGGTTTTTCAGTTGGGCCCAGAACTCCTGGTGGGAGAGTAAGGAGTGCCGCAGCTTCCGCACCATGGATATGATGATCAGGATCTGGAAGACCAGGAGAACCACTGCCACAGTGACCACCATGGCGACGATCAGATAGTTGATGACCTGCACGTAGGGACGGGCAAGCTCTTTGTGAAAATTAAAGCAGTTCTCTTCCTCGTACATCTCATTACTTCCGTACTGAGAGACAATCAGGGGTATGACAATGACAATCACCAGCAGCCACAGGACCGTGCTGGCGGCCACGGCGTGCAGCTTCCTGTAGAATTCCACCTTGTCCTTGCGCTTGAAGAACACGAGGTAGCGGATGACGAGGATCACCATGTAGAACAGGAACGTGAGGTACATGTGGACATGCAGCATGGCGCTCACGAACTTGCAGAAGGGCAACCCGAACTCCCACTTCTGCTTGATGAGGTAGGACAAGCGGAACGGCACCGTCAGCAGGAAGACACTGTGGACCACCACCAGGTTAACGATGGCGGTGGTGGTCACAGACCGGGTGTTCATTTTCACCAGCAGGAACAAGATGGAGACGATGCCCACCAGCCCTCCGACGAGCACTATGCAATACAGGCTGGTGACGTGCGGCACCAGTCTAGCTTTGCAGGACGAGTTAGTGGGGGCAGTCATCCTTCAGAAGCGCCCTGGGAAAGACAAAGCGCCATGGTGACTGACAAGCTCTCGGAGTTTTTGTACATGCCTCCCTAACCCTGGCAATGTGACTTTGTCATTTGTCTGTTTACGTGGGATGAACTTTATGTGCCTTAAGAATGGGGAAAGACGGCGACAGAGTAGAGAGCAGTGCTGATGGTGTTCTTGAGTACCAGAGCAGCTGGAGGACAGGAGAGGGCATGAGACGTCTTCAGGTCCCGAAGAACTGGAGCGGGCAGCATCTGGACACAGGGGAGCACAGCCCAGAGGCAGTGGAGACCTGCAGGAGAGCAGGTGACACAGTTCTGCCGGCAGGCTGAGGTCAGCTCTGGGCAGTGGCGGCCCTACCCTGAGGGGCATCTCTAACTGAAGCAGTTCCAGGCTCCCTGGCAACTAGAAATCTGAGCAGTGAAGTGAGGGCAGCGAGGGCAAACGCCATAGGGAACGAGGAATTGAACTCCTGCAGGGGAGGGACTGTGTGAGAGACTCACTCCGGCAACAGGGAGAGGAGGCTCCTCACGGGGCCAGGGGCGGAGGAGAAGAGTCCTGCGGGGAGCCGGAGCAGGGGAGCGGGAAGTGCACTGGCTGGGGTGGCGAGAGGGCCAAAAATGGTGCTGCTGAGCCACCAGGGAAACAGCAGCTTGAAGCCCCTGCGAGGGGGGAGGCCCAGCCCTGTGCACCGGCCTGCAGGCTCCCACTGAAACTTCAAAATGAGAGCCAGGACCGTGCAGCTGGGGCCACTGACCCGCCCATTGCTGGCGACAAAGGCCGCACTGCAGACACTCTGGGGAGCCAGGCACGCATCACAGAGGTGGCTTGAAGGACTCCTCGGAGAGCTGGACTGCCTGGAGGGTTGGCCCTCACCCCGGGGGAGACGGGCACTGTTGGCGGATCCCAGGCACAGTTGGCGGACGGGGGCTGTCTCCTCTGGGAGCTGCAGGGGCAGGGCCAGTCATCACAGGAGCAGCGAGGTTGCAGGCCACCCTGCAGGGGAGCCAGGTGCCCATCACGGGCAGGAACCTCTGCCAGGAGCTGGAGGGGCAGGAGCAGCCATAGACACCACAGAAGCACCCTGCTGGACTTCAAACGGAAGAAAAGGGAGGGCCCCAGAACACCAGCAGTCCTGAAACCCAGCTAGGCTACTGGAGGCCCAGCCTACCTGGGGGCTGACACTCAGAATCAGCCCTGACTGTGACCATCACAGGCCCTGCCACTCCAAGACCACACAGTTAGACTGTGGACTGCAGAGACCTGACCAAGAAAAAGAGGCAGAGTCAGGAAATGGATCACTGCTAATCTCAAGCACCTGAGTTACACTGAGAGCTACATGAACTATTAATCCCTAACATATCCTTTTCAAAAGTTACTTCCAAGCCTCACAATTAGTGCATTTTAAGTAAATACTGTTTATATCATAGTGTATCCCAACTCACATATTTTTACTCCTCCCCTATCTCAATCCACCTAAATACCCCAGACCCTCCTCCTACTCTTGTTTTAAAGTCTACTCACTCTCCTGCTACAACTCATTCCCAAATCTAAGTATTCCTCCCCTTCCCAGCTGCTTAAACCCTTTCTTTCTTTCTTTCTTTCTTTCTTTCTTTCTTTCTTTCTTTCTTTCTTTCTTTCTTTCTTTCTTTCTTTCTTTCTTTCTTTCTTTCTTTCTTTCTTTTTTTATGGATGTGCTACTAGGGGCTACACATTCTTTTTTACTGCTAAAAGCACACAGGTCCTGGCTCCACCTGGACCGATCAGGGCTCATTAAGGGTGGACACGGAGGTAGATGTGGCAATTATATATATAGGCTTATACTGTTCACTCACACTTGAGGCATTCTGACTCTCCCCTCCTCATTTCTATAGAAGGGATAAGTTGCTTTCTCTCTCGTATCCCTGATATCTTTGCTACTCCTTTGCTCCCTTCAAAATTATCTATACTTTAGTCAACTTAATCATTTTTCCCTTCGAATAACAGTCTTATCATATCTACAACCCTATTAAGACTGGCTCAGTTGCAGCTAAGGGTGCGATTAAAAGTAGGGGTTACCTTGGAGGGTATGGGTATGCAGCTAGGTTCATAGGCAGTTGAAAGGTGTATTAAAGGAGAAAGATATCTCCGAAGGTCTGGTTATTTTGCCTGGACTGGTGGTTCTGGTTTAGGAGCAGCTCAAAAACAGTGTATGAGATGGGATAGAAGGAGTGTCTCTCAATCAGCCAACTGGAGGGAAAGGAGAAACACATACAACCAATCCAAAATACAACCAGATAGCCCAAGTTAATGCCATAAAGGCCACCCCAAGAACAAGAAGTGGAGGAAATCTGGGAGACTGCAACACTCAACTCCACAAATCTCCTAACACAGAAAGGTGCTCCATGAAGGCAGGGAATCAAAGCAGATTAATCCAAGACAAAAACAAGCAACAACAGACACCCAAAATGGGGGGAAAAGAATCAGTCCATCACCAAAAAGAAAGGAGGAATTCCCAGAAAGATTACTAAATGAAACAGAGGCAAAAAAAAAAAAAAAAAAACAACAACAACTATCAGATATGGAACTTGAAACAATAATGATAGAGAAGCTCAATAAGCTCAGCCAGCTCAAAGAAAACTACAAACACCTCCAGGGGAACTACAAACAACCCCAGGGGAACCATAAACAACTCCAGGGAAACTACAAAGAACTCCAGGGGAGCTATAAGGAACTTACTGAGAGCTACATCAGCATTTAAAAGGACTTAGAAACTATCAGTAAGAGTCAGGAGGAAATGAAGAATACAATTTCTGAATTGAAGAAAACAGTAGGAAGAATCAACAGTAGGCTAGAGGATGCAGAGGACTGGATCAGCGAGTTGGAGGACAAGGTAGAAAAATATCCCAAGGCAGTACAAGAGAATGAAAAAAGGCCGAACAAGAATGAAGAGGTTTTAAAAGAGCTGCAGGACAACATGAAATGCAATAATATCTGTATCATAGGGATACCAGAAGGAGAAGAGAAACAAGGAATGGAAACCCTGTTTAAAAAAGTAATGATAGAAAATTTCCCTCACATGATGAGTGAAACTGTTACACAAGTTCAGGAAGCACAGAGGGTCCCAATGAAGATCAACCCAAACAGACCCACTCCAAGACACATTATAATTAAAATGGCAAATTTCAGAGACAAAGAGAGAATCCTAAAAGCATTAAGAGAGAAACAGCAAATAACATATAAGGTGGCTCCAATAAGGCTATCAAATGATTATTCAACAGAAACAATACAAGCCAGGGAATGACAAAAAAATATTCCAAGTAATGGGAAACAAAGGCCTGCAACCAACAATACCCAGCAAGGCTCTCATTCAAAATGGGAGGAGAAATAAGGAGTTTCCCAGACAAAAGAAGACTAATACATCTCTACCAAACCAGCATTACAAGAAATCCTAAAGGGTCTGCTTGGGGAAAAAAAAACAAAAACAAAAACAACAACATGAAGAAACAGAGAGAGACAAAGAGGAACACAGGTACAAAGTGGGAAAATGGAAACAAATAAGTATCAATCAATAATAACCTTAAATGTAAATGGATTAAATGCATCAATCAAAAGACATAGGGTAGCTGAATGGATAAGAAAACATGACCCACATATATACTGTCTTCAAGAGACCCACCTCAGAACAAAAGATCAACACAGATTGAAAGTGAAAGGATGGAAAAATATATTAAGCAAATAGACATGAAAAAAAGACTGGAATGGCAATCCTTATTTCAGACAAAATAGATTTTACAACGAAGGTCATAAAAAGAGACAAAGAAGGACATTTCATAATACTTAAGGGAACAATCCATCAAGAAGAAATAATTCTGGTAAACATATATGCACCCAACATAGGAGCTCCAAAATATGTAAGGAAAATCTTGGAGGACTTCAAGAAGGATGTAAACAGCAACACGCTCATAGTAGGGGATTTTAATACCCCACTATCAACAATAGACAGATCTTCCAAACAAAAAATCACTAAGGATATTGTGGCATTGAACAACACTCTAAATGAAATGGACCTAACTGTTATATACAGAACCTTACACCCCAAAGAAGCAAAATACACATTCTTTTCAATTGTACATGGAATGTTCTCTAAGATAGACCACATGGTAGGTCACAAGACAAGCCTCCGCAAATACAGCAAAATTGAAATCATACCAAGCATCTTCTCAGATCACAATGGCTTGAAACTAGAAACCAATCTCAAGGGGAAAAATTAAAAACACTCTAACTCATGGAGACTGAATAATATGCTTTTAAGCAATGAATGGGTTAACAATGAGATCAAAGATGAAATCAGAAAGTTACTGGAAACAAATGACAATGAATACACAACAGCCCGAAACCTATGGGATACAGCAAAGGCAGTCCTCAGAGGGAAATTCATAGCAATACAAGCCTACCTACAAAGGTCAGAAGAAGCTTATACAAATGGCCTAACTATAAAGCTGCAAGAACTAGAGGAGTAACAACAAACAAAGCCCAGAGCAAGTAGAAGGAAGGAAATCATCAAGATCAGAGTGGAACTAAATAATTTAGACACTCAAACTACAATTCCAAGAATCAACAAGTCCAGCAGCTGGTTCTTTGAAAAAATAAACAAAACTGACATGCCTTTATCCAGACTCATCAAGAAAAAGAGAGGGAGGACCCAAATAAACAATCAGAAATGACAGAGGAGGAATCACAACTGATACTTCAGAAATACAAAGGATTGTAAAAAATTACTACAAACAAGTCTATGACAAGAAATATGAGAACCTGGGTAAAATGGACAAATTTCTGGAAATGTATAATCTACCAAAACTGGATCCAGAAGAAGCAGAAATCCTGAATAGGCCAATAACAGCTAGTGAAATTGAAGAAGTAATCCAAAATCTCCCAAAGCACAAGAGCCCCAGACCAGATGAATACACAGGTGAATTCTACAAAACATTTAAAGAAAAACTAACTCCTGTCCTTCTCAACCTATTCCAAAAAATCCAAGAAGAGGAAAGACTCACAAATTCTTTCTATGAGGCCAATATTATTCTAATCCCAAAACCAGGTCAAGACACAACCAAGAAAGAAAGCTATAGGCCAATATCTGATGAACATAGATGCTAAGATTCTCAACAAAATATTGGCCAACTAGATCCAGCAATACATTCAAAAGATCATACACCATGATCAAGTGGGTTTCATCCCAGGGATGCAAGGATGGTACAACATTTGGAAATCAATAAGTGTAATATACCACATCAACAAAATGAAAGACAAAAACCATATGATCATACCAATAGATGCTGAAAAAGCATTTGATAAAATACAGCAACCATTTATGATAAAAAACCCTCAGCAAAATGGGAATAGAGGGAGTATGCCTCAACATCATAAAGGCCGAAGCCAATATCATACTCAACAGGCAAAAACTGAAAGCTTTTCCTCTAAGATCAGGAACAAGACAAGGCTGTCCACTTTCTCCACTTCAACATCGTTTTGAAACTTCTAGCCATAGTCATCAGAGAAGAAAAAGGAATCAAAGGTATCCAAACTGGAAAGGAGGAAGTCAAACTGTCATCATTTGCAGATGATATGATAATGTGCATACAACACCCGATAGGCTCCACCAAAAACTTACTTGACCTAATAAGCAAATTTAGCAAAATAGCTGGATATGAAGTCAACATCCAGAAATCAAAAGCATTTTTGGATACCAATAATGAAACATCAGAGAAAGAAGATAGAAAACTAATCCCATTTACCATAGCAACAAGAAAAATAAAGTACTTAGGAATCAACTTAACCAAAGAGGTAAAAGATCTGAACTCAGATCTTTGAAAAAAGAAATTAAGGAAGATACAAATAAATAGAAGCATAGACCATGTTCATGGATGGGAAGAATTAACATCATTAAAATGTCCATACTACCCAAAGCAATCTATAGATTCAAAGCAATCTAAATTAAAATACCAATGACATACTTCACAGAAATAGAAAATATACTTCAAAAATTTATATGGACTCCCTGGCTGGTAGCACAGTGGATAAGGCACTGGCCTGTGAACCCAAAGGTCACAGGTTCGATTCCCCAGCCAGGGCACATAACAAGGTTGCAAAACAGGTCTCCAGTCAGGTCTGTGGCTGGAGGCAAGTGAAAAAGCAACCATATATTGATGTCTCTCTCCCTCTCTGCCTCTCTCTCTTCCCCTCTTTCTAAAAATAATTAAATAAAATCTTTAAAAAAAAAATTTATATGGAGCCAAAAATGCCCATGAATAGCCACAGCAATCTTGAGAAAGAAGAACAAGGTAGGAGGAATCACAATACCAGACATCAAACTATACTACAAGGTTATTGTCATCAAAACAGTCTGGTACTTGCATAAGACTAGACATATAGATCAATGGAACAGAATAGAGAGCCCAGAAATAAACCTAGGACTCTATGGTCAAATAATATTTGACAAAGGGAGAAGGAACATAAAATGGAGTAAAAACAGTCTCTTCAACAAGTAGTTTTGGAAGAACTGGACAGCAACATGCAAAAAGATGAAACTAGACCACCAACTTACACCATACACCAGAATCAACTCAAGATGGATAAAGGACTTAAACATAACCAGTGCCACCATAAAGGTCCTGGAGAAAAATATAGGCAGTAAAATTGTAGATATCCTATGCAGAAATATGTTTACTGATACTTTACCAAGGGCAAAGGAAATAAAAGAACAAATCAACAAATGGGACTATATCAAATTGAAAAGTTTCTGTTCAGCTAAAGAAAACACCAGCAAATTTCAAAGGGAACCAACTGTATGGGAAAACATAATTGCCAATGATTCCTCAGACAAAGGTCTGATCTCCAAAATGTATAAAGAACTAATGTGACTCAACTCCAGGGAGACAGACAGCACAATTAAAAAATGGGCAAAGGACCTGAACAGACAACTCACTGAGGAAGATATACAAAGGACCCAGAGGCATATGAAAGAATGCTCAACATCACTAGCCATCAGAGAGATGCAAATTAAAACCACAAAAAGATACCTTCTCACACCTATCAGAATGGCAATCATCAGCAAATCAACAAACAAGTGTTGATGAGGATGCAGGGCAAAGGGAACCCTGGTGTATTGTTGGTGGGAATGCAGGATGGTGCAGCCACTGTGGAAAACAGCATGGAGTTTCCTTTAAAAATGAAAAATGGAACTGTCTTTTGATCCAGCAATTCCCCTACTAGGACTATACCCGAAGAAACCTGAAACACCAATTAATAAGAACCTATGTACCCTTATGTTTATAGCGGCACTATTTATAACAGCTGAGTGCTGGAAACAGCCTAAGTGCCCATCAGTGGATGATTGGATCCAAAAACTTTGGTACATTTACACAATGGAATACTACACAGCAGAAAGAAAGAAGGAACTCCTACCCTTTGCAACAACATGGATGGAATTGGAACATATTATACTTAGTGAAATAAGCCAGTTAGTGAAAGAAAAATACTATATGACCTCACCCATTACAGGATAATAATGAACAAAACAAACAACAAGCAAAACAGAACCAGATACATGAATACAGTGAATAGACCTTCAGTGGGTAGGCGGAAGGGAAGTGGGGGGAGCGGGGAGGAAGAGGCAAAGAGGTGGAGCAGTTTAGTCAAGGAACTAGTATAGAAGAACCATGGACATGGACAACAAGTGGGATTGACTTTGTGGGGGAATGGGTGGGTGGGGAAGGGGACAGAGGGGAGTAAAAAGGGAATGGATGTAATACAGCAACAATATAATTAAATTAAATTAAAAAGAATGAAGACTAAGTCATATGCATGTCTATACACTCTAGACTGAAAACACAGCAAGTCATTGATTCTCCATGCAGAGGTCCCCAGGGACATGTATATATGTAGTTAGTTAAGACCATTTGCATAGAACTGGATTTCAGACCACCCAACACTGAAACCTGGGTCCTGGCACTGGGGAAAAAATCATAAGATGATGTGAAGTGAATCTACTAAGTACATACACAAAGTAGTTTTTTTCTCTTTTAAGTATGATTCTAATTCTCTGATTCCTTCCAACTCATTAGCAAATGATCCAAGAATATTCATACTTAATTCATTTAAAATACTGATTTGTTTGGCAAAAAATAAATTGGCTAAGTCAAGGCAGCAGAAGCAAGAGGAGGGCATAGCTGAACGTGTCATCACAGTTATGCTGTCGCCTGGCATTAGGGTTTTGGCTAAGTTCCTTGTACAATCCCCACTGAAAACACAGCAGGTTTCCCAATTTCCCCATCCCCCAACCTCAAATTCATTCAAGAACCACTATTATTTTTCCTTGGGACTCCTAAACATCCTTCCTCTAAATAGTCTTGATACTTTTTAATTCATTATCTCCATTCTAATTAATTATTAACTAAATGATAAAATTAGTAAAAGTCCACTTTCACTTTCTTGTTTAAATTCCAATGAAGAGGGAAGAATACACAAGCCATCTGAGCAGCATCTTTCACTTTCATATTTAAAGTCCTTCAATGTTTTTCTTTTCCTTTTTTTTTTTTTTTTTTAAGAAAAGAATAAAATAACTTACATGTTTAGAATGTTTCTGGAGTTAAAGCAAAATCTGAATTCTTGAGACCAGACTCAAGAAATAATGCAGAGGTAATATTGACAGGATTTGATAGACCCTATAAAGGGCACTGAGGAGAACGAAGTGTCTCAGTTACTCCCAGACTTCTGACTTGAACAATTATGTGAGTAAGGACTGCTTACTAATACCAGGGACACTGAGGATCAGATTTAAGGAAGAATAGTAGTTAGAGTGTGTAGTTAGTACCCAACCTTTGTAACACATTTGCAATTATTCTTATTCATTTCTTGAATATCTCTTTATACAACCAAAATTACCGAGCAATGAAAATGAACCAACTACTGATACACATGATACCAATGAACGGCAAAAGCATCTTACTAAGTCAGGTAGTCTTAACATCTCCCCCAAGTAGGCAGAAGTTGGTTCTTGAGGTGTGAAATTTTTTCTTTTAATGTATACAACACACATATGTTTTACTATATAAACATACCGCCTGTTTATATATATATATATATAGAGAGAGAGAGAGAGAGAGAGAGAGACAAAGAGAGACAGAGAGACAGCTTGTTTAATACTGTGGTATTAAAATCCCATAAGGAGGAGAGAGATAATTAAGGAAAAATAACTAAAAATGCTGTTTAGGGGGCAATGATAAAAATAAAGTTGAGAAACACTTTACTAAATAGAAGACACCGGTTACAGAGGACTATATATTGTATGAATTTTTTCTAAAAAATCAAAACTCATGCACCTGAAAAAAAATGTGTAGTTCAGGGCCCAGGTAAAAAGGAAACATATTGACTTCAAAAGGGTATAGGGTAACTTACAGGGTAATGGAATGTTTCATATCATGCTGGTTACCATTGTAATTCCTTATCAAAGCTCATCAAATTTATACTTCACACTGGTCAAGTTCCCTGCATGTAGCTTATATCTTGATAAAACTAATTTAAAATGATGATGATGATGCTTTTATGGGCAGAAAATAAAATCCCTCTGTGACCCACTGAAAGGCTAACAACCATTACACTTGTTCTGGGCGATGTGTAATCTCGGTGCTTGCAAAAAGTGGTCCCAGGTCAACATAAAACTGCAACGCGTTCATATCCGAATCATACCTGCGCCGTAAGTTCCGCTCATCATTTTCAGTGGCTACTGACCTAGAAGGACCAACCAACTCTTAAAAGAAGAAACTAAAATCCATCGCATATAATCTGTCTCAGGACCTTCTTTCTTATAAACTGTCATGATCTGTCTCTTTCAGACATAAGAAGCCCATGTTAAATCTCTTCTATGTGTCCAGCACTTACATGTATGGGATGAATGCCCGTACATGGACTCACGTAATTCTTGCAGCGGTCCTGTGTGTGGTACATGTATTACTATGTGGAATTTCAGAGAAAGAAACTGAGCTCTAGGCAGGTTGAGTCATTTGGCCAAAGTCCCCAAAGTCTCTCTCTCTCTCACACACACACACCCTTTCTTATTGTTCACCCTGGAGAAGCAACTTTCTGTCTCTTAAGGAGGGAGGACATCAGAAATTTGATTCCACTCTCATGACTTGTAAGCTCCTCCCTCTTTGTTGGAGTTCTCACTTTCCTATTTCCTTTACTTGGTTTACAGCAGATTCTATAAGGTATTTGATTAAACCTCTTTTCTCGCCCCTCTGGCCTGCCTTTCTGTATGGAATTTTCCCTTGCATGTCATCTAGGTTTTGCTAGTCTGTTGCAGGAAAAGGAAACCCAGGAAGGCTGTCCCACTATGTGGGGAGGTTAGATCACTTGGCAAGAGTGTAGAGAAGTGTCTGGGTGCTCTGCCGGGGTCAGCTGTGGCCCAGGGACCCAGCACTGCTCCTCACTATTCACAGGAAGCTGCAGCAGAACTATGGCTGCCTCAGCTATTAGCCTCATTGGTTGCAGGTGACAGTCGGGGTACACTCGCCTGAGTCCCACTCCTCCTTCAAGAGCCACCTTGGCCATTGTTCCCTCTGGAGCCTTGCCTAACCTCCACACTCCACACTGATGGTGAGCTAGTTGGCCTTCACCTCTGTCACCGCATTTATCACACAGGCCATCATCCTGTCACACTTCTTCCAAACGAGGCTGACCAGGGGAGAATCCGAGAAGCGTTTCAAAGTAATGTAAATATTGTTATCCCTTCGACCTCTCCCACAACTCCCCCTTTCATCGGTACATTCCAACCGAAGTGTAATAACTCTTTGCTTTTGCTCCAGCATCCCTGGTGGGTTCCCATGTCAGGGCCTTCACGCAGGAAGTCTCCGCAGGAGTGTCCTCCCCGGGTACCTGCCCAGCTGGCTCCTTCATCCCCTTCACATCCAACCTACGACACCCACACGTCCCCCCAGCACACCTCCTCCCTGTCGCTTAGCAGCATTCACCACCGATACACCACACGCACCGCTCCCTGCTCATCTTCCTGCTCCTTCCACTAGAATTCAAGCTCCTTGAACAAGGGATTCTGTTCTGCTCATCTTTTTACTTTCAGCACCTGAAACAGTGCTTGGCGCTTAATAGCTTCTTAATACATCATTGTTGAATGAATAAAAGCAATCATCCTAAAAGCCCCCACAGAGGGAAAAAGACAAAACAAAATGGATAATCTACAACAGAATTAGAGATAAGTTGGCATCAGACAGTTGACAATTTTGAATGTAGAATTCTATTTTCAAACACACTAGCTTTCAAGAGGGAGAGAAAAAGAAAGTGATTTTCTGATATAGGAACACACAGGAAGTTTATCTCTCTCAGATCCTTCTTGATTGATTAGTTTCTTTCATTCCGGAAAAATGAAAAAGGATATATGGCATACCAAAGATAAAGTAGCAAACCAAAATATAAGTGAAACACAATTAAATCTAACATGACCACATAAAATTACAAGGTTTAACAAAAGTAAAAGGAGAATTTGTATGTTAAGATTGTTGTCTTACTGGGTAGATAGTGTTTAACTGTAGAGTAACAAAAAATACAATTTTAAACTCTTAAATGTTCAAGAATAGTAACTGGGTGAATGGAAGTTTGTGTGGCTTCCCTATAACAAGAAGGAAAAGGGAAACACAGACAGCCCAGTGAATCCAAGCAAAGGCAGGATGGGAAACAAACAGAAAACAAACAAGAAAACATGGGTAAATATACACATTTGAAAGGAAAACAGTAAGTCCAGACATATCTGAAACCATAATCAGTAGAAGCTATTAATATTTTGTTCATCCACGTACTAAAAAGAGAAATCGTATACAACTCTGTGAATATACTAAAAACCACTGGATTACATGTCATAAAGCCATGCATTTTAAGATATATGGATTGTATCTCAATAAAGCCATAATTTAAATTGAGGGGGGAAAACACTGTCTGAACTGAGCTTCTGATGATAAGAAAGAAGAGGGAGAACCATTATGGAAAACAGCAAAGGGTTAAGACAAAATCAATGGTGTCAAGCTGTCAAGCGCTAGGCATGCTTGGGGCAGAGCAGTGAAGTCCAGCTCAGGGCTCCTGGTCCAGCTCAGTGGCCAGTGTGCCAGCCACTGGGAGCTTCAGGTGACCTAGCCAAACTCGGGATAAAAGTCCTGTCCCCACTGACCCTGATCTTCATTCCTCTTCACTTCCCACTCCGTCCCTGGATTCACTTCCTCCTGCCACGCACGGACCAGACGGGCCTGGGGCCAAGTTCCACCTCCTGACTAACCATCCAATCTGAGAGATCAGCTATATGCCAGTCATTTTCTCCAGAGAACAACTTACGTACCAGCGTCATCTCACTTTCTGCCCCCACCCCACGCTCACCATTCTCCATACCCACCCTTGCCCCCAGACATGAAAGACCCAGGATGGCTGTCTAATTCACCACCTAATTCACTACCGTGTGTCTCCAAGGCCAGAGGAACGCTTGTGCCAGGGATCACAGGACAGAATCACAAAATTTTAGCCTTAGAGGAAAGCCTAGAGGGAGCTGGGTCCAACACACCATTTATACTAGGCCCCCACCTTCATTAACTCACACAGCTGTCACCCCTAACTCTCAGTTTCCTGTTCCTGCCATAACTGTCCCCTCCAAGGGACCAAAGGGGTGAAAGCCAGCTCCTCAGCAGCAGCATCATACTTTAAGCCCCCTACCCTACCCTGTACCCTCTTTGGAGACCGGGTAGGAGCCATGAGGCCAATCCAGCCAGGGCTTGGGGGGAGCAGGACAGGGAGCAAAAGCAGTTGCTGCACAATGGTTTCCCTGCCTTTGTCATACCCTTAGAGCAAATGATATCCTGTTATGTTTGTTGAAAACAAACAGGACCATCCCTTTAGTCACTCCAGGAAATCGGACCAGCATTTGACCCAATATGTTTTCAGAAAAGGCCCTGAAATGACAGCTTCACACAAAAAAAATCCTCCTCAAGGTAGCTAAAGAAAATATCCTGGAAATAGCAGCAGCAGCGTGGAAAACAACCAGCGGAACTGTCAGTTGTAAAGAAACCCATTCAAGAGAATCATATGCCCAACTAACGTAGAAAAACCCTCCTTTCTTGCCCCCCCTCCCCCCACCCCAAGTTTGCACCCCCACATGGTCATCCTCCTCCTGCAGTTTGCAAGGAGCCCCTGGCTCTCCGACTCAAACTATAACCTGCAAAAAGATAAAACTAGACCACCAACTTACACCATACACCAAAATAAACTCAAGATGGATAAAGGATTTAAACATAAGCAGTGCCACCATAAAGGTCCTGGAGAAAAATATAGGCAGTAAACTTTTGGATATCCTATGCAAAAATATGTTTACTGATACTTCACCAAGGGCAAAGGAAATCAAAGAACGCATCAACAAATGGGATTATATCAAATTGAAAAGTTTCTGTTCAGCTAAAGAAAATATCAGCAAAATTCAAAGGGAACCAACTGTATGGGAAAACACTATTGCCAATGATACCTCAGACAAGGGTCTGATCTCCAAAATACATAAAGAACTAATGCGACTCAACCCCAGGGAGACAGACAGTCCAATCAAACTGTAAATGCCACCTGCAGACACTGTTGCCAGGAAGGTTAGCTCTGCAGCCGCACCAATCAAAACAAAACATCTGAGGGGAGTGAAAAGGGGATGGATGTAATACAACAACAATAAAATAAAATAAAATAAAAAATCCGTTCCGACCAACAGCTTTCCGGCTTCCATCTCTTATTTCTGCAGTTGTCTGGTAAGTTAGACACTGTTCCCGGCTCCCAGCTTCTGGTGACCAATAAGGGAAGTGAAAGCTGAAGTTGGGGCCCCGTGACATTGCAACTCAGAAGCCTCTCCCAGGAGCCACCTCAGCACCCTGTTTGCCCCCGGCTCTCTGCAAGCTAAGGAGCAGATGGTGGGTTCTTCCCACCCCGGGAGCGCTTGGCACAGACCTGCAGGTCTAGCTGCAGGAAAATGTGCTCTGCCACTTCATCCTCATGCATGCTCCCCGTCTCCTTAGTCGAAACCTTGCTTCAAAGAAGTACCTTGGTCCCCAAGGGCTGAGCTTCTTCCCAGGCAGCTCTGTGTGACTGTGAGCACGGGATTCCTGAGTGCCCAGTGCCACTGTGGGTCCTCACCACCCTCCCAGTCTGGACTCCTTAACCCTTCCAACCCCAGAGAGGACAGGTAGGGAACCAGTAGGGCTTCAGGTAGACAAAATATGGTATTCAGCACTTTCAGTAGCTTTCTCGACTCTGGGCTTCCTTGCAGCCCAGCAAAGAGTTGCAACATAGTGAAGGAGAGGACATACCACCAACAGAGGCAGTTTTTCACACTTTTGTCTCTTGTGGTTCTGCGCTGGGTGTGTTCTGTCAGAAGAGTCACAAGTAGGCCTTCCTCTCTGCACCGCTGTGAACGTTTCTTGGCATGCATCCAAGTGGTCATCTGCTTTTTCATTATCTTCTTTTGTATCATTATAACTACCACCATTTTATTTCTTCCTCTTTTCTCAGTGCTTCTGGGTCTTTTGTGTTTTATTACAAAAAAATGCAAGTTAGAAAAACTAAAGAAAAATTAGAAGATGAACAGAATCTTTTCGCTCTTTTAAATATTTCAGTCTATTTTCTGGTGGTGTTTTTCTCTGCATCTACGTTAGTGAGATAGTTATAATCATGTTGTGGTCAATTTTCAGCCTCTGTTTTTCACTAGTTACATAATGAAGTACTTTGCCTTAAAACTTCTCTACTTTTAAATGACCACATAACCTCCTATCGAGGGGACATCTTCAACGTTATTCAACCAAATTTTCAGCAATGGAGTGCTTCTAACTTACCATTGTTATAAATAACTCTATGATAAACATTTCTGTGAATTAGGCATTTTACATATTTTAGATTATTTTCCTACGGTGGCCTCTAAAAAAGGTGTGTGCATATAACATGACATAGTAGTGTATCTAGATTTATAGAGCCAAGTTGCTTTACATTGACAAATACAAAATATTTACTGCAAGTAAAAATTCTATTCCTGCTTTTCTATTTAAGCTATTTCTATCCAGTTTTTTAAAAAATTTTAAGTCAATTTTATTGTTGTTGTATTACATCCATCCCTTTTTACTCCCCTCTGTCCCCTTTCCCACCCATCCACTCCCCAACAAAGTCAATCCCACTTGTTGTCCATGTCCATGGTTCTTCCATACTAGTTTCTTGACTAAACTGCTCCCCTTCTTTGCCTCTTCCTCCCCCCTCCCCCCACTCCCTTTCCCTCTACCCACTGAAGGTCTATTCACTGTATTCATGTATCTGGTTCTGTTTTGCTTGTTGTTTGTTTTGTTCATTATTGTCCTGTAATGGGTGAGATCATATGGTATTTGTCTTTCGCTGACTGGCTTATTTCACTAAGTATAATATGTTCCAGTTCCATCCATGTTGTTGCAAAGGGTTAGGAGTTCCTTCTTTCTTTCTGTTGTGTAGTGTTCCATTGTGTAAACGTACCAAAGTTTTTGGATCCAATCATCCACTGATGGGCACTTAGGCTGTTTCCAGCACTTGGCTATTGTAAATAGCGCTGCTATGAACATAGGGGTACATAGGTTCCTATGAATTGGTGTTAATTCTTCATCTACGTGGCTCTAATCATTCAGCAATCTTTACTCTCTGTTCTTCTAGGAAGAATCCTGAACTGAGCAAAACCAGGGTCTCAGTTTGAAGGGGAAATAGGTTACACTCTGGTCATCTATTCCCCTTCAAACCTAGACCCCACTCTTGGCCCTCAGCAGGTAAGCCAACAAGGAAAGAAAACTTCCAGAAGTTCTATCAGGATTCTCCTGCTTCAGTCATGTCTTCCCTCCACTTCTCCAGAAAGCTCTGGAGAACGGCTGTCCTCTCTCTTGGAACCCAGGGTAACCTGCCACCAAGTCAAGAAGCCCTTTCGAACCCAAACATTGATGGTTCGATTCCCCACCAGGGCACATAACCTGGTTGCAAGTCAGGTCTCCAGCCAGGTCCGCATCTGGAGGCAGGTGAAAGATAACCATACATTCAGGTCTCTCTCTCTCTCTCTGTCCCTCTCCCTTCCCCTCTCTCTAAAAATAATAAATTAAATCTTTAAAAATTAATTAATATTATTTTTTAAAAAGAAGCCACAGCCAACAGAATACCTGGAGAGGACGGGAGTGGAGAATGACTTTAGAGAATGTTATAGAGGGAAAGACAGCATTTTGTTTGAGAATTAGCCAACATCTGTGGTTGGAAGGCACCGTCAGTGTCCTCAGAGCAATAGGGAGACCCACCCTCCTCCAGCCTTTGGTCCCAGATGCCCCTGGGTTTCAGCTCTGTCACCAGCCCTGAGAGTGTCTCTTCTCACCTGACCTGTCGATCACAAGAGCTACCCTGTCCTGAGTGCCTCCTTGATTTCTGAGGCTATGGTGGAAATGTTAAAGGCATTACTTATAATCCTCCCAAGAAGTCTAGGATGGTGGGTTTCTATCCCAAATACCAGATGAAGAAACGGAGGCTCGGGAAATGAAGCCACTCTCCCGGGTTTGCTCAGGAGACAGCGCCAGTGCTGAAACCAGATGTTGCGTGCTGTCTCCCAGGGTTGCCACAGCACTGAGGTCCCCCTCCTCTGAACAAAACAGGGGGCCATTCCTTCCCTGCTGCATCCCTGGTCTGCTCCAAGCTGGGGATTCTCCTGCACAGCTGGTCCTGGCCTCCCCATCACATCTGTTTCTATCACTATCACCAGGTACCAGGGTATTTAAATGCAATTCATGTAAGACTGGCAGGAGAGTTGGAGGCGTAACTCAAATAGGCTCACTCTGTGATCTTTAAAGCCAATATTTGAGAAGCAAGCTATCAGACTGCAATATATATTTTTAAATTGCACTAAAATTGGATTACCAAAATTTAATTGGTCCTTAAGGCAGAGTCCTGCACCCTCTTCTTAATTCCTTTGCATCTTTTGAAATATAAACCCTTAGCTCCCCTTCTTCGTAATTGGAAATCACACAGAGATTGTCATGGTGGCCCCTGATCAGCTGCCCAAACCCAGACACATCAATGTCTAGCCACCAATGGGCCCCAGGGGCTGGCCTCTGCAAGTGCTCACTGCCCTGTGCCCAGGGGCCCCTAGATGAGAGGCTGGGGCACAGCCCCAGCCTAGTGTGCCAGGCTGCAGTCACACCACGTCTCTCCTCCAACTGCCTTCCTGTCCGGCCCCTGGTCTGCTTCCCAGTGCCCTCTGGGTCTCGGGGCCTCCCGGAGCCCAGTCCACCTTCCCTTGCTTTGGCACTCCTGCCTTCACATTAACTTAGATGTGGTTCTCCAATCAGTGTCCCTCCTAAGACCAGCCAGGCCCTGCACTATGATTCCAGCCTGGTCCTGACGTTCATCAGGGCCGATTTCCCGTTATTCCATCCTGCCCGATTCTTGGGACTGCCCCTGCTTCCCTGCGTTCTTGCCTTATTTCTAATGCAGTCCCTGGAGGGTCCAAGCTGTGCCTTATGCTCTTATTTCCTCACTTCTTCCTTCAGTTTCTCCCCTGGCCCGCCCCAGAGAGGCAGAGTAGTTCCTTCAGAAATCTCCAGAGTGGACGAGGTGCCACGAACTGTTTCCTACCTAATTCTGAGCCAGCTACGGACCTGGCTGGAGACCTGGCTTACAACCTGGTTACATGCCCTGACTGGGAATCGAACCAGTGACCTTTGGGTTCGCAGGCTGGTGCCTTATCCACTGAGCCACATCAGCCAGGGCTTAGACCTGATTTTTAAAAGGAGGAATTAACTGAAAGGAATGAACCTGCTATGAAAATCTGAAGACACCACATAGATTCGGGGAGGCAGCCTAGTCTTCGGCATCAATCACACTAGGCAGGTCACCACTCAGCCACCAGCTACCTGTCTGGCACCCGAGACTTGCTCCTCCCAGCCTTTGCTCTGAGGCAGCTCAACATGAGCTCAGCTAAAGGTCACAAGGGCTGTGGCCAGGAAGATGCTCACTTGAGTTGTTTATCAGGAAATGTCTAGCCCAGTGCCACCCAAGGTCAACATCACTGGGACCCCACCCGGACCGGCTGTACCAGGACCTCTACAGGGAGGCTCAGCAGTGTTTTAGGAGCCATGTTAAAATTTGAGAATTACTGGTTTAGATGACCTTGAGCACGTCACCTCTCTGTCCTTGGCGTACCTGTCTACAAAATAAAGAGCTCAACTTGGGATCTCTCAGCAGACCATTGCAGTGCTATCACTCTGTTATGCGAACTCCAAATAATGTTCGTCTCTCCCCTGGCTCCTTTTT